>JAODTR010027763.1:20000-22607 GCA_025399935.1 Amblyopsis rosae
CTGTAGCTCCACCTCACGGCTGGCAGGGGGCGCCGTCGGTGGCTGCACCGCAGGACTGGGCGGCTGCCGGGACCCGCATGTGCGACGCTTCCTCCGCGTCTGTCGTGCACGGGGCGTGACGCACAGACGCAGAGTGTTAAACCCCAGGCGTTGGGTGGCTGCCCGAGACACTCGGCGCTGTGACGACTTCCACGTGCTCCGTGTGCCGGCCGGGAGTGCCACTCGTCCTCCGAGCTGCCGCTGAGGTCCCTCTCGCTGCGGTCGTGCAAGTCCTCCTTCGGCCCTGGTGTTGTTGCGAACCCCGGCTCTAACAGCAATCCCGGTCCTGCACTCAGAGACCCTTCCTCGGGATGTTCTGAGGCCGTCCTCGGACACCCCCGCAGCCCCCCCCCAAAATTTATCTGGGGAGGCCTCAGGGGTAGAGCCGGACCGGGAGCGGGAGCGGGTTGCGTGCCACACGGTGGGGAGCTTCGTTCCCCGCCTGCCTCGGGAAACGCCGGGACTAGCTTCAAAAGCAGAAGACCAACTGTATGTTTAGCTTAAAGGTGTCATTTCATGCCTTTTTTCACTTGTTGACACAGTTCCTTGACTTCTCATTACAATGTAGTTGAAAAGCTTAGGTGAAAATACCACATAAATGATGTGGAATAGCACGATCACAACCATGACTCTTGAAAAACAGTCAGCTTTCAGTGACTGTTGCTTTCAATTTAACAAGCCACTGCCCACCCCGCCCCAACTTCCACGTAGCTGTGTTGACGTGAGGCTTACTTCTAGTGCTCAGACGCGGTTTGAACATAGTTTTATGGGTTTTGAACCACATATGGTTTAATTTTAGCAGTGTTTTCAAGGTGTTAATATTGCGCATTCATTTTGCCTCGCCGTCCACACTACAGTAAAGGATACAGGCGGCAATGTAGTTTGTGAGTTTGTTTTAACAACATAAACACAGCAGCAGCTTAGTCACACAGCCCTGTGTAGGAACTGTGTAATGTTTTGTTAACCAGCCATGTATCTACTAAGCACATTATTTTATTACTGAAGGTTAAATTATATCATAGCACAACATTGCAGCCATCCTTGCCCGCTGAACAGCTAATCCGTTTACTGTATCTGAACAATAGCCTATATTAATCTAATGTAGTTATTGATGTGCACAGTGCATCACTCTTGATAATATGCCTGTCCTGCAGACTCTACTTCTTTATGCTATGGTAGCCTACCAGTTACTGTATCAAAAACTAGATTTACAGATTTGGTCACCTGCAAAATGTTGAACATTAAACTTTTACTTACGGTTTGTGTACGACATTGCTAATTCCCAAAACAACTAGAAATACTTGGTTTCAATGGAATGGGTCCTTTAAAGGGAGAAAATTGGAAATTGGAATGATATTAGGCCTATAAACAAAAAATGAATACAAGAACAAATAAATATTTGTATAGTACTGCACACCTCGGCATAACTACAATAAAGGATATCAGCTCACAAAAGTATGTGCAAGGAATTAATGCACTGGCATTTGCCTGCCTGAAAATATTTGAATACTTGACACTTATAAGGAAACTTATAAGTGTTTTTTTGGATTGAAAAAGTTATCATTTTAAATGGACAGATTTACATATTGAAGGTGAGTATTTATATTATGAAACCACTGTAAATGTATTTCTGTATGGCATGTTCGATGGCGAGGCAGGGTTTGCGGTGTGAGGGTCGGTATCAGAGGTACCACCATGACATTTCAAATGTGTTTGCAGACATGCGGATGGTGTGATAGATTGGAAAGGGAATGCTATCTTAAAATGCTACATTATTTGTTGCACAGCAGAAGAATTGTTTTGTCTTTATATGCATAACACACCAAAATAAGTCCCAAAACCCATTATTTAATTTAGTCATCACGTGGATTATTATTCAAAATACAATATTATTGTTGTCATCCATGCAAGCCAAAACAGATCCCTATCAGTGATTCAGTGGCCATTATTACATTAATGTGATTTACAATTTCCCCACACCCTGTGCCCACACAGGAGTATCAATAAAGGAAGAGTTACAAGACCGTGTTTCATACATTAGTCATCGATAATCCGTAACTCCAACTAATAGTTTCAGACATTGGCCCCAGCCCGAAGGAGTGATTTATGATTCTAGATCAGTCTGGTGGATGTAATTGGTTTATGGGAGCATAAGGTGAAAGGTGTGGAAGACACAGACAGATATATACACATGGCTGTTTAGCTCTCTGAAGAAACAATTAAATGCACAAATATACACACACGTGGGATAATATATAAAACAATAATAACATGAGACTTGTTGACATTTTCACTGTAGCCTATCCTCTTCACAGGAGATTACTGCATGTAAATGTTAAAATAATATTTGCATTATGAAAAAACTATACATACATACGTATATAGTATTCATGTATATTTAATTAGGTCATGGTTTATGAAATATTGCGCCGTCTAGGAAAATTAGTTGCAAGCTCAGATGAGCCCATCCAGGAAGACATACATACTTTACAGCAGGGTTCCCCAACCCTGGTCCTCGGGGACCGGTGCCCTGCATGTTTTAGATGTTGCCTTGCTCCAACACACCTG
>JAODTR010027774.1:8174-22607 GCA_025399935.1 Amblyopsis rosae
CCCCCCCCCCCCCCCCCCCCCCCCCCCCCCCCCCCCCCCCCCCCCCCCGCGGGGACCGGTATCGTTATTCATTATTAACAAAAGTCTGGGGTAAATAAGATACAGACATCATAGAGCTTTGAGGAGCGGCAGCATGTGACGCAAAACAAAAGTACTTAACCTCTTATGCAAAACAACCTATGGCACTGATAAGAAGACAGGAGGTGTGTGTGTGTGCATGCGTGCGTGCGTGCGTGCATGCGCGTGTGTGTGTGTGTGTGTGCAAGGCCAGGTGACTACCTCAAATTGCGACATTGAAGCAGCGCCTCTGGTTGGTACAGTAGGTGTGGCAAAAGCACAACTGTAAGAAAGAACCATAGCAGAGGTTTGTGTTAAGACACTCTTTGTTACTTTTAGAAAGAACTCATTTTCTGGGAAGGGACACAGCAGAATATGCAATAACTTGTTCAGCTAGAGGCAACAGAGTAAAACTGATGCAACGTATAAATGCATACTAGCTACTGAACAATTGACTACTAAAATTGCAGAACTTGACCTGTAATATTTCCTTTCAGTTCTCATAAACTTAACACCTGAGACATCTTCCCGGGGTTGTAGAAGACAGGTGTGTTATTAAATATTAACCACTAGCATTGATGCCAAATTGACATAGGCACGCGTGAATACACACACACACACGTGCATGCACGCACACACATGCGCGCACGCGCACACACACACACCTCTAGCTCACAGACAAACTACAGTATAGTCTACTGTACTGGATTTTTTAAATATGCAAGAAAATAGCAGGTTAAGCTCTGCTTTATACCTTTATTGCATATACCATCAAACATTATGTCAATGGCAAAATACAGTAGGTCACTTAAACACTTAATTAAAAAATCTCAAAACATATATTTTATATACAGTATAGCCTATTCATGTAGCCTATTAGATGTCAAGCACTACTTATTTATATTTAAATACTACAGAATCACCCTGACTGACAAAAGCTAATTTGTTGGCTCTGTAAATATTTGCAAACCAAACAAACTGATTGCATCTAGTGTTTGGTGATAAGCAAAGCAGGATTTTTTTTGTTAAAAACGCGTGCCATCTAGTGGACGCAAAAGGAATCTTAAAAAAAGAAAAGAACAGTCTCTTAAGACAAGGACAGTGCTACGTCAAGTTACAGTAGGCTACGATATAGCTATTGGGCACACATAAATAATGACTTCGCGTCATGTAAACCTTCTTGGCTAGCCGATGACCTTACCAACAAACTGTTAGATTGTGTTAATTGGAGGAGCCTAATTGGCTAGTCTGTGGTGAAATGCAGGAGAGAAGACGCGCTTGTGGTGAGAAGGAAACAGTAGGGAGGAAGGAAGGGGGAGATAAGGAGATGGAGGGAAAGCATAAATATGTTCAGGAAACACATTCCATGTGTGTCTGATCTCAGGTTAGGCTCCGCTATTATGTCTTAAATCAAACAAAGGGCCTATGCCGTTTGGAGCTTTCCGTGGAAACAATATAATTTCCATCTTCAAGGGCATTTCACAACACGCAAAAAACCCTATGCGCTCGGGAAGGAAAATGTTTGTTAGGCTTCTCCAATAAACTTTCACCAGCCGTTCCTTTAACCGGCTGTTTCAGTTTTGATGTGAAGCTTAGACTATTAATAAGTTACGTTTGACAACAAAATTAGGATACATTTAAGTGTATTCGAATAATGTTACATTGTACTGGCCTAATGAGTAAACATTAACACTATTTTAATAGCCCAATTCTTCACTTTTCAAAACGATTGAGCCATATGTTAGCCTATTAATCATACAATACAAACATTAACATTCTAAATGTGCTTTAATTAACGACATTACGCTATAATGCCCAGACTAGACAACACATTGTAATACTTAACTTACAGATGTACTGTAAAGAAGTTGAACTTGCAGAGTTGGTCGACTCCTTGGAATATTCTCGTAAAAATACTGTTTAACTTCAAGTTATAGAACTCAATATGACAATGCCTTTACCGTTGTATTTATCACTGTACATTTTATTGCTGTATGTTAGACTTCAAACTCTGCACCATGCGGCTCTCGTTACCAATGACGTTGACAAGTCACATGCCAGGAAATGTTTCAGATGTAAACAATGTGTGGCACGTCCATGTGAGAAGTCTACCAGGTGATTAATCCATTTGCCTACAAGGAAAGCTGTAGGCCCTCCTGCCAATTCTTTATTTTGCCGAAGAATAACCCAAAAAAGTTGCGACATTTTATGATGTTATAGGTTATAAGATGTTTATGTTGTAGGCTGCTGCATTGACACGGTCCAGTAAAAACATTTTGTTAACGTATGCTACAGGCTGTTAAACACATGTGAGTAGACCCACATAGGTCTACACGTGTTTAAATACTATAACATCTTTCCACCCTCACAAGTCCAAGTGAACGATTCCATCTGTCTAGGTCTATAGACATAGACATTGTCCATACTGTACATTATAGTGTCCAGGACAGGTCCATGGCAGTATCTCCCCCAGATTCATAAAGAACAGAAGCGCATCGATGGGTTTAGCCTAGTGCATAACCATTAATGATTCTGAAGCAGAGGGGAAATAACTATGGCTGGCCAAATGACTATAATGAATGACTATAAATGACTAAAACTATGTTTTGTTTGACTTTGAAGGTTAGGTTGAACCACATGCTAATTGATGAGAGAAAGATGGACACATTCAAAAGGTGGTAACAAAATATATCAAATCCTGCTGTTTACATAGGTTGTGCTTTGATGCATGAATAGAAGAGCTAAAATGAATATGTGCTGTGCCAGTCCATGTTTAGACCAAGTTTTTAATCTGTCAATGTAAAATCTGTCTATGTAGGAATGACATCAGTGGTAACTGGATCTGGCTGGTTTCCATGGGTGTGTGCACAACAGAGGCAGACCAAGTTACCATTTTCACAGTACTTTCCTTCCTCACAAAGTCTGTCTTCTAGCAGTGTTCATGGTGCCTCTCTGGAGGATGTGGTGTTATCTGCAAAGGAAACAACCAGGAGGACGCAATTATGTTACATTTTGGCATGAAGCTAACCAATCCTATGATGAAACAATAAGTATCCCCAACATTACAGGGTCCTGTTCTCCTAGTATACAAGGCTTTACTCTATGACACGTTTATTCTAGTCAATTCTATTAATACATCCACAATATAAAAAAAAGACAAATATTTCTGTTGCATGCTATCCCGTTTAAAGTGGCATGACAATAAATAGACAATGCCGTTTTGTATTTACTGTAATGTAATACATTGTTCTACAATGCGGGGCATTGTACATGTGAAAACTTATCCTGTTTTGGTAATGTCACCGAACAGGTTAAAGTGCTTGAATAGGCCAAATCAGGACCATGTTGCCTCTGCTCTCCATCTGTAGGACACACTGGGGAGTGAAATAACAGGAAAGACCAGTTATCAATCAGACAGCACACATTCCCTTCCTCTTCGTCTACAACAGGCACATGGCTCTGGACGTTATGATTGGTGGTGGGGGACATTTTGGCACGCACGCGCACACACGCACACATGCTCACAGATGCCACATCCTTTAGAGAAGGGCCTGTGGCATATTGATCATTGCATATCGAATGAATAACACACTTTGGTCAATGTTTGAACAAGGCACAGTGTTTGCTGAGCTATTTTCTTGGTACAGTAGCTTGTTCACTAGAGCTGATGTCAAAAGGTGTGTTTTAATTTACATTTCAGCACAATAATGGTAGCATGCTATGGAAAAGTAGTCAAGCAAGTGTGCAAACATTGCAACAGTGCAAACACTGAGGTTTACACAACAAATTATCATAACATATTCAATACCACAGATATACATCTGACTGTGGGATGTCATGTTGTTTTAACATTTAACATTTGTATTTTTATTTTTTCAGTTTAAGTATATAAATTTTGTGTCACATTTTCCATTACAGTAAAATGATACATTCAATTATATTTAAGGATATAATTGTATACAACTAGTGTGGATCATTTTTTTATAGTAACTGTTATGGAAATTACATTTGGGGACCTTGACATTTTAGAGTCAAAAAATGAAGTGGTTAATTATATGTTGCTATTTTACACGTTACTGTCATTTTTTAACAACATGACAGCGTGTCATTTTTTTTCATCATGCGTATTTGTTCTTAGAACATGTTAAATTAATAGTTTAAAAAAGAACATTATTGGAGATTATCTTCTTCTGTGTTGATGGCAATTCATTCATAGTGTAATGTTTAAGTGATAGTCTGGTAGATTATATTAACGCCTGCCTTAGTAAACTTGTGCATTTCTAAGCAAATTATCCATTGAAAGTTGTAATTACCAGGTACTAAACACAGATGGCGTAAACGAGCTACAGTATAGTCTACACACTAGTGAGGGCAGAGATGAGAAACGGCTTTAAAAACAAAGGGACCTAATCCACTCTGCCAACACTGTCAATTTGTCGATGTGCATAAAGGCACATTTGTCCTATGTCCTAGTCCATAGGTGCCATATGGGCTGCCAGTGTCTCACTATTTGACAATCATCTTCCAATTGAATATATTTAGTTATGAATTGTTTGCTCTGTCTTCATTTTGGATTAAACTACAATATAAATTACCTTTAATATTATATGTGTGACACAATGTCTAAAGTGTGAAGGTCATGTGTGTGTCATAGCTGTTGTTGTCCCAGCATGCTGAATGCTGTGTGCCCCCCCCCCCCCCCCCACACACACACACACATACACACAGATTGTGGGTGGTGTTGTATGGTCTTATTTCATGTGCTAATAACATCATGCTCTCTCTCTCCCTCTCCCTCTCCCCCTCTATATCTTTCTCTTTCCCCCCTCTCACACATACTGGCGCCAGCAAGTAAATCCCCCTCTCCACTGACCTCAAATTATGTCATGCGAAAAAGCTGTATCCCATTGAAAAGCTCTCTTAATCAAACCCCATTAATTCCGCTCCTTTCCCTTATTATCCTCTGCAAGGAACGCGTCCTTACAATAAGTCTGTTAAACAGCCACGTCCCATTTACTTATGCTTGGCTGCAGGAGCAAAATAATAGGTTACACTATTAATAAATTAGTCATTAAGGACATAATTGTTCCTATTTATTATGGGGTTTGTTTTTGCTTTACTTTGGCTTAGACTTCTGACATCTGATGACAACCTTATAAATACTGCTGCTTTGAACTTTGTGTTCAACCATGTTAACTATAAAATAAAAGTTAATTTTAAGTTGCTTTTAAATACGAGTGACTTGCCTATAGGCAAAATGCTCTTGTGAGCATTTTTTCATTTTAAAATATAGCAAATATAGCTTTTGTTCTATATCATTTGTTTCAGCGTTTCATAGCATTCCATAAAGAAAATGTGACGGATGGTGGGTTAGCATAATGATAAAATAACTTGTTTATTTGTCTTTTTGAGTCATTACCTTCCATGGGTACAATAATTCCAAAGGGAAAGACAATATTACAAGCCTGTGTGTTTCAAGAATAATCTCTGTATTATTGTGTGAGGAGAGTGATGTAGCTACAGCTCAAATCTCCCGAGCGACAGGTCAGTAGGATTAAATGCCTTGTCTCTGTCTTCACCGGCTTTATGAAAGGCTTCAACCCTTTGAACGCTTTTTTTTGTTTATTCTATGTTCAAGGTCAAGCAGCATGTGGACGAAATAGATTTTTCCGACAATCCAGATGTCCAAATTAGATTGGCCGATGTTATGGAAGAGTAAATATGAAAAGATGTGACAGAAGTAATATTTCAACCCCTGCCGCGTCGCACAGGCAATAATGATGTCATGTAGCACATACACAATATCATGTCATTTATTACAATCGTTAGCATCTTATGTACACACTGAAGTGTGCAGGGTATTCTATTTCTATTCTATTAGAAAAAACCCTACTAAGTGAGCAAGTCCAACAGGACGTCATACACAAAAACTACATTTAGTTTAGTCCTGAAATAAAATGTATTATTATTATTCAAATGACACGAGGGTAGATTGGAACGTCTCCTCCCATCTTTGATCTGCTTCTCTGTTCCCATGCTTTCCTTTTGAGTGACACTCTCTGGCTCACCGCATGCGTACCCAGGGCCCTGGCTATTTCTTGGCCTGTGGTTGGCACTGGTGGTCAGGTGGCGCCTTGCATGGCTGACAACCATGGGTGTGTGAATGTGTGTGTGAATGGCCGTAAGGTTAGAAAAGCTGTAAATGAATGCAGTCCATTAAGGGTTACGTCTGTAGCCAGCGAGTGAGCGTTGAGGCTCAGCTCAGCTGGGTCTAGCCCAGGGCAGCACTGTCCGCCCCCCCCCCCCGCTCTGAACTCATCCTCCTGCGCAGGAAAACGCTCTAATTGGGGGATTTTCCACATCATTAACCCCGATGAGCAGTCATCCCCCACCCCACCACGTCTGTCCTCTATTCCTCTCTCTAGTTCTCCCACACTTTTTCTTAGTTTCTTCAGACTTTTTCCTGACTTCAGCACATTCTGCCTCCCGCCTTCACTTTGATTTGGTCCAGTGCTCCTTCCTCTACTCTACCTGCCTCTCTAGGCCTCCACACATAGAGTAACATCAGTATGAGCACGTTTCATGTTGTATACCCACATAGCACACCACTTACTAAATAGAGTGTGACCAAAGCAACGGTTTACCCATGCATATGGTCTGTCCAGGCCTCCATCTGTCCAAGAAAGTGGTTCACACACTCACTCGGCCAGCTAGCACTAAGCATGCGCTGTGGGGACTAGGCCTGCCTGCCTGCCTGCTTGCTTGGGGGCAATTAGGGAGCTGGGCCCTTTGGTAAGAGGCCCCCTGGGAGGCTCTGATTGATTGGAGCCTCATCTTCCTAACAGGTTGGCACCCTGCCACCAGCGCAGAGGGACGGGAGGGGCAAAAGGGGATGGAGTGGTCAGGCACAACAGAGCAAAGGGGACTAGATCGGGGGCACTGTTTTAAAAGATGTTCTTATATTTGTACTTGAACTTAGTGTTAAGATCATTTCCAGCATGCTCACACTGCAAAAGATACTGGTCATAGAAGCCCTTGCTCACACAACAGTAAAATAAAGGTATGAACAAAATGTCTAAAAGGAGGGGAAATCCATACATCTTCACATAAAACAAACGTCCATTGTGTACACAAACACAGTATATCCTTTGGCTTATTCTTGGTCAAGATTCACATAGTATAAACAGTTTTTGGCCATGTTAAATCCCGTATCTTGTAATGTGCGATATCTGCCACTGTTACAACTGAAACATATATAGATCTTGAATAGCAGACTGTCCAATTATGTGCCATTTTCCTAAAAGGATTCAGCTTACTCTTAAAATGAACAATATAACAATATGTTACATATTGTTGCTGTTGATGGGAAAACACAAAATATGTTATATTGTTTACATAAAACAAACTGACAAGACCATGCTTTTGACAAAAAATAAAAATAAAAACATTATTCTTTCATTCAATTGCACTTTTGATGAAGGAATCTACAATAATTATTTATTTCAAAACTTTATTTCAACACATTTTGTTATCCTAGAATAATATATTTTTTAAAATGTGGCTATATCACTACTAGATCTGTTCTTTATTTTTATATTAAAAAAAATGAAAGGTGTTTTTCCCCTTACTGTTAACTCCATATCAAAACATAAATGACCAAAAGCTACAGCTGAATTTCTCTTCCACTGATTCACAACCTTCATGACAAAATGGCTACACAGACCACTTTAGTGGAGTCTGCCTCCCTGTAGATTTCAGACAAAGAGGATAGGCTTGGATCAGTTGTGCTGAACAAAGCTGAAAATATGTGGGTTGACACATCACAAGGCTCTTTCTGTGGCTTTGCACGTATACACACATCACATGCCACCCAACATTGAGTTAGGATAATAGCGATAACTAACCCTAAATAACATTTGTATCTGTATGTGTTTCATGGATTTTATAGACTATTTCAAAACTTGTGCTCCTGATTACCTGTATATTTACATACTGTAGATACAGATTTAAATTATATAGAGTGTTATCGATATTGTCCGGCAAGACTTAGTGGAGCCAATAGAAAGTACTAGTGTCTGCTCAGTTCATGTGTTGGTGGTGTGTGTGGAATTGGCATGTGTAAAGTGAAGTCCCAGCTCTGAGGCTGACTCCACCCACTACAACATAGAAAAATGCACCAAGGAGCTGAGTCAGGGGATGGAGCCTTTAATTTGATGACACATGAGCATGTACAGATGAAATCCAGCCAGGTCCTGGGGTGACTTTTGACCAATACAATAATGTTGTTCATATTAACACCAGCATGGATGTGTCTTATCACAGATCAAACATATGACCTAATTTACAGCTCAAAAAACACATTTTAGGGGGCACTTACATTTTTAAAATGAGGGCTATTATCAGGCCAGTCAGATTGGTTTATAGGTGCTCAATACTGGGGAACCAATTACAGCAAGTAGCCTTGCTAAGCATCAGGGTCCAAGTGTCTACAGTAAATATGTATACTATGTCAGCATGGTTTGTATGCGAACCAGTTATGCATGCACATGACTATAGAGGCATATCGTTTCAGTAGACAATTACAATTGCATTTACAGACAACTTTGTGTCTCTTTACCTCTAAATCTTAAAACGTATAGTAAATCTTAATTCCTAAACACTTTCACCAAATCATCTGTAACAGGCCCATAACATATGCTATATTAAAAACAAACCTTACTAGTGGAAATTATGAAGTAGAGAATGACAACTTGAAAATGCTCTGTTGAAATAAAATTAGCTCCACAGCTCCAATGCTTCATTTTGGTGAAAAGATCACATACACTATTAATATGAGTAGCTCCATACGAGCAAATTAAAAGTAATTAAGTTTTACTAATTAATTCAGACTCATAACAATTCCACTATAGCTCACTTTTTAAGATTTTAGGTAAGGAATATCATTACAAAATATTGGTCCACAAAATACCATATGTTAATTTACATGGTCAACGCAATCCTGAGGTAGCCAATTTATGTGGTAATGAAGATTACGTAAAGAAGATATGTAGCCAAAGGAAGGTAAGTAGCTGCATATTGACTGCTGACGAGCGATCATCAGTCCAAACGCCATCATTGGAAGACATGGTATGTGTCTAGCAGCTACTAAAGTGCTAGGCCTAATTGTCTATAGCTTGTGTTAAATTCCTTTGTTCTGACCGGAATTTTTCAGAAGTATTCACAATGTTTGTTAAACTGTCCAACATATAGGCTCAAGATATACAGTATCAACGTCTCCATTTCCATTACACGGCATGCTTATTGGTCACATGGGCTGCCAGGTTTTGTCCATAGACTGGATGTGTTCCTTGGCTTTCATCCGCAATGCTGCAATACTGGAACTGCGCTGTTCCAAGTCCTCCAGGGGGAATGTATCAGGAAACTGAGTTGGGCACTGGTACGGGTGAGGGGCATGCATGCTCTGCATCCCCTGACCCATGGAAGGGTGAGAATGAAGATGAGGAGGAGAGTTGAGGAAGGTGTGGCTGGGGTAACTTGTCTGGAGGCCCTGAGCCGGACCCTTAAACCCAGGGATGCTGTGCATGGATGTGGCACTAGACAGAGGAGAGGTAAGCCAGGGATCCAGGGGAATGGAGTTTGTCATTGGACTGGTGTTGGTGTGCACATGTGGTGGCCGGTTGAAGGACAGCATGGGGGTGTCATGCAGCTTCATGGTGCTTGCATCCATTTTCTCTTGGCGGCGCCATTTAGCCCGCCGATTCTGAAACCATACCTAGCAAAGAAATACAAAGGACTGTCAAAACATTAGGGCAATGAATTACAGTAAATGTGATTTCACAATCTCAGCAACATCCTGCACTACATCCTGTGACATCATTGTGTCTGTTGTATCGTATAACCCTGCCCTGTGGTACATCTCGTCTATAAGCCTTTACAATGCGACCGTCCGGCCACAGCACGCTAGGTAACTATGAAGATCCAGGGTGAGGTAAATGAATGTAGACACTGCTCCATTGAATCAGCTTTGTGGTTTACAGTATGTCAAGACACTGTTGGGTTTAGGCAGTTCACATAGGTCTGTTGAGTGTCTTGCTCCATTCTCTCTGACCTACCTGAACCCGAACCTCAGGCAGGTTCACCTTCAGGGCCAACTCTTCACGGCTGTACACATCTGGGTAGTGGGATTTCTCAAAGGCACGCTCCAGTTCATGGAGCTGGTAGGTGGTGAACGTTGTACGGTTACGTCGGTGCTTCTTCTTAGGCTGCTCGTCCTCCTTGCACGGCTCTGGTGACTTGGTGTCATCGCTCTCCACACTCTTTGTCAGTTCTCTGTCAATCTTGTTTGTGAAGAGACCCATGTCTGTCCAACACACGGGAGAGAGGGCAGCGGGTAAGATAGTGGGTAATGGCAGGATAATGCCATACTGTACATAAAATCTAACTATGTCATGGTAATATCTGAATTGATACTGAATTGACAATGCAGAATAGGCCACACTGACAGACCGTTCTAATAGATGTATCCCATTTTAAACCTTGCTTAGTATTGGGATATTGCTAAATGATGTGAGGTAGTACCAGAAGAGCTGGTAAGTAGATGATCTGTCTTGACCACCAATATTTGTACAAATGATATTTTCTGGCACCAGGCAAGACATGGATTATTATTATTTAGCTTTCACTTCACATTTCACTTCTTGTAATCCTTAAAGGCACGTGGTTAATTCCCTTTGGCCTTCCTCGTATTCCTAATCTGTACAGACTAAGAAGATAATGTCTTTGTCTTCCAGCAACAAGTCCAGCATCTAATAAAATGGAAATGAGTGAAGTGCCTAATAACATTACCATTGGATGTAGACATCCATTGCTGTGAGACATAGGTCAAATGCTCCTTCAATCACATAGCATCAGATCACAGAATACTTTCAGTGTTTATCACAATTAAAAAGTATTTAGATCTCTGCAAAATGGCAAATTGCATGCATTAGGTACCAAATATAAAAAATCCAAAACATGAATCCTTGGTAAATAGCCTACAGCTAAAAAAGAAATAAAAACATTTCAGAACAAAATCACAATAAATGTTTGAATTAAAGCTACATGATCAAAAGATAAATGAAGGCCTAATAATATTATGGACAAAACATACATGAACATTTTGGAATAAGAACAACATTTCCTAAACATAATGTTACACTGTTGCACATGTTCTTGTATAACTACCAAACGAGCAGAAGCGGAGGCAAAGTAAGACTTTTGGGGTCAGTTTATCTATCTCTCATTAACCCTGACAATGGCAGAGGTCAGGCTTGGTTCAGTGGTCACTCAGCCTGGGCCTGTCAGCCAACCACAGCCACCGGTCTGATGGCTACACACTGTTTCCTGGCCAGTAGCATACCCCACAAATACAAATGGGGTGGGGACTGGGGGGTTCTGAGTGATGCCATGCACACACAAGTGTGCATTCAGTGGAAACAGGGCTGACTTAATAAGCGCGTTACTTATATGAAACATGTGTGGTGATGTACAGTATAGTACATATCGGTATAATATTATATAGGCAAAACAACTACAATATTCCATCATCATATAGTTTTATACAATGTCAGAAAAGCAATAATGACCTAGCACTCCATTGATGTGAAATGTGAATAAACATATTATAAATTATGAATATGACCCTGAGATAGAATTAAAATAATAACATCGGATGATTCACTCTAGAATCTATCTTTACAGAAGATTAGAAAAATTTCACAGTCTGATAACACTGGGATTTGTGGCATAAACCCCTACACCATCTTGTTCTATGATCTGTAAATCTCCGCCAAAATAGTTTACACTATACTAATACAGGACACATCTGAAATATCTGAAATATTGATTTGTACCTATTTAACATCTTTTCATGGGATACCTCAAGTGCTCATGTCCAAAATTTAAGTTCCCAGGATGAAATTATCTACAGAATGTTTACCTTATGTGCAATTTGAAAGGAAAATCAGGAAACTCTGTTATGCTCTAAATTCTCTGGGTGTGCTAAGCAATGCTGCAGAACGATTGTTTATTTCAACTAAACATCAAAACAAATACACCTAAGCTCCATCCCCCACATTGCCAAGGCTGGCATAGTGTTGTGTGGCTCGAGCCGAGCCGCTTTGTGTGCTTTCCTACAGAGCCAGGCCTGTGTAGGAACAAGCATACTGGATGAATCTGACAAAAGGTGTATTGGGCTACCTCACCTTTAAAAGGTATAGTCAGTCATAATGGTGAAAGCATCTTCATATTTGAACTTGATCAAAACAAAAACACCTCTCCCTTCAATGCCATAAAGTGTTTACTCAGAAGTTCCACCCCACACATTGGAAACACACTGCCAAAGCTATGTTGTGTGGTCTGCACCACTTTGTTCCTATTTACAGACGCTTACAATCGCTGACTCACTTCTTTCCTTACTAACTTAACCGTATCATATCATAAAACCTCAACACTGTAGCCTACATACAGTCTATTATGTACGTGTGCCGATCCACAGCTTCAGAGGAAGAAGGTTTGGTTACACAATGGTAAACCTCTCCATCAGACACACTGTTTCCACTATCTATATGAAGAGGACAGGACCATGTCAGGTCAGCATGGAGTCCTTACCAATGTAGGACTCTGGCTCTGTGCTGCTGTCTCGGAGGGAGGACAGGTGGCCCTCATACGAGTGATTTGACATGGGCTCCTGCTGTCTGCCAGACGCCAGCAGGTCCTCTACAACCACCTTGTGGGGCCCCGCTGCTCCGGCCGGGCTGAGCAGGGGGTCCTGGTCCTTGCTGAAGCCCAGGATGACGTCAATGCTGTGGACACGGCCCCCCATCACTGCCCCGTCACCTTTGCCCAGCTCCTGGAAGTTACTGGGCGAGAGGCCGCCGTCGTCCACCATGCTCATGGTGTCCAGTGATAAATGCATCCCAACGCCTGGCCAATCAGCTGCTTCTGCATAAGGATTACATTCATGTGAAGGACAGGGCACAGACCATGGCAGGATATTACATGAAACCCGTCATTTATTAGCCTTAATAATAATCATTATGAGATTATGAACCCGTATTTCAAACGGCAAACAGGTATATTTATTATATAAATAATTATCATAATTATTCATATTATATTAATGATACATAACTGTAATATACCACAATAAAAACACATTTGGGTTAAATTCCAAATGGTATCTGATTGTATATTTGATCCCATTATACATTTAATCAATACATTTCAAGAAGTCAAGTCATTTCTGTGCCAAGAATTTTTACAAATATGTGATATTTTGATATTATTTTTTCAATTTAATTCGAGAACATAAATAATACTGGTATAAACATGGCAATAAATTATTGTGGAATATTTAATCTTATTATTTAAAACAGTAAGTTCTTATTGATTTATTAAAAAGCAGACTTTTTGGACTTTCTTGAAAACAGGGATGATTTATTAAATAAATGAAAATTATAATGCAAAATAACACCAATTATGTTTAAGTTATACACAACAAATATGTACAATGTGTGAACAACTTTAGTGACACAAGAAACTGATTTTAGCCCAAATTTATAGAAATTCTTAAAAGCTCATGCAAAAGTAGAAAGAATAGAGAGATAATGCATACCTCTAACAAAGGTGCTGGCACTGGTATTCCACCTGTTCTGTGCGGACTACAAAGTCACTGTGGCTCACTTCTGCTCTGATCCGCTATGTTGCACCGCTAGTCCAGGAGACAGCTTTGCATACCTTGCATCTCAGTAAATCACTCCTCATTGCAGGGATCACTTCTAACAGGAAAACCCCAATGATAAAATGCAGGGAAATATAATGACAGATGAATACACACTCCAGAGCAACAGGCGAGCGAAAGAAAGGAAAGAGAGGGACTGGGCCAGAGAGGGAGAGCTGGACAAGGCTGGGGGAATGGCAGTAAAACAAGGGGATTAGGAGAGGTTTATTAATTGGGATCTTTCCCCTTTAAGAATGATTGGCAGTTGTTTTCTGGTCAAGTAATTCAATTACCCCCTCATTATTCCTGTTCTAATAATGTACTGCAGAAAAACACATAACATGACATAACTATGCAACAACTTTATCTCAAAAACCTTTATAATATTGATATTTTCCATGTAATTGTTTTAAAATGTGTCAGTTTATGTATAACTCTTTGATTTTTTTACTTAGTGATAAAGGTGTGTTCACATCAATGAAGCCTTCACATGATTTGAGCATCTCAATCACCAAGTTTTAAACAGTTTTAACTTGTATTCAGCTCCTAAAGTACTTAAAGCTATATTACAAGGACAGTTCTGCTATTTTATAACCAGTGTTGATGATGTTTTGGCC
>JAODTR010027785.1:0-22606 GCA_025399935.1 Amblyopsis rosae
TGGAGGCAGCGTGGATATTGGCTGTTTTTCTGTGACATCTCTTTGCTGCTATGAAATCTTAACTAAAATTTCTGTTACCATTTTTTCCCCAACGGTCCTCAACTTTGAGCCGTGCTTAGACCTCGATCATTACCGCTCGCGGTTATATTCTTTATTTTGGATTTATATGTCTTGATCTGTACATTTATAATATCGTTTTTTTCCCCCCCAGCACAGCCCTAGTTTATATGTGGCCACTGACATCAGCAACTGCACCAGAAGCCAAATAAGCAAAGCAAAGCACAGCACAGAACACACACACACCTGGCCGGCATCATTCTTCACGAGGCCTGTGCTGCTACTCAGGGGAGACTGGGGACTAGGCACTTGATCTGAACCGCATGACGACTCCTGACCTGACCCCTGTCGTCTCTGAGCTGAAGACAAGAGAACACAGAAAATGGAGTGCGTAGCAAGCACGGTATGGAAAGATACAGAACATTCAGTATAAGCAAATAATTTCTCCTTGTATGGGATTAATAAATATATCCCGCATTTTGAGAACAGTGAGCAGTAATCATAAGATGGATGCCACCGTTCACAAGCCTCGTGAGATCAGGAGGGTCTCGCGAGAATCTGATCCTGATTTCGCCGTGAGCAATCATTTTTAATGTGTCCCAGTAGAATGTGAACTCGCCAATCATCGTCGTGTTTATAGCTATAAGGGCATGGTTTGGGTGAGCCGACAGCGAAAACAACCAGATGGTTCATCCAATCAACTTTTCATCACTTTTTGACAGCACCTGCCCTTCACAAACAGCTTCAATGTACTCCACAGATGGACTTGTGACAACAATCCATCTGGCATGTCAGGTTAACCTAGAGCATTGTACAGAGAAAATAAATTATTATTCACCTGAACTAGCGGAGGGCTTCTGGGCTTTGCGGCTAGAGGAGTACGTCTCTTTTTTAGGAACAATCAGCTGTGGCGACTTCTGGGGCAAGAGGTGAAATCCTGAAGACTGTGACAGACCAGATGCACACAGTGTCATTACAGTGACTCGCTGTGTGAAGGGACAAAAACCTGTAATTTCTTCGGCCATTACCTATTTTGCTTTTATTGATACTGACATGGTAGTAGTAACGATGACAAGGTGTTGTTATTATTCTAACAGAATATGATTTGCTTAAAATTGCTGGTGTATGACCATGTCCAACTAATGACAAATGTACTACATGCAAGTCGCTTTGGATAAAAGCATGTTCCAAATGCTGTGTGCCTACAGTGCAAACTCTAGCAAATGTGTTAGGCTGATAATAATAATAATAATAATGATAATAAAATAATAATATTAATAATAAAATAATAATATATAATCATAAACATAATAAAAATAATAATAAATATAATAACAATAATAATAATAAATATTAAAATAATAAATAATACAAAAACATTATAATATTAATAAATAATACTAATAATAAATTAATAATAATAAAAAATAAATAAATAAAATAAAAACAATAATAAATAATAATAATAATAATAATAATAATAATAATAATAATAAGCACGGAGCTGATGGCATACCCCGCCAATACTGGGAGAAGCAGCGAGGACCAGACCCGGGCTGGACACAACATCTGAGTTCAGTGGCGCTGGTGCAACGATCACTGCACTGGGAGCACCAGAGAAAGGCCCTGAGAAATTAAAGAAGCAATATCAAGTAATAATAATAAAAGAAAATAATAATAAACTGTATTCAAATAGCACTTTTCATACAAAGGTTGCAGCTCAAATTGCTTTACAATGTAATAAATCAAATATACTAAGGATAGAATGGTAAAATTAACAACAATAAAAAAAACTAAAAAGAAAATGGATATTACATGTTTTTTACAGGATAGTACATGATAAATACTACAATTTAAGGTTAAAATATTAAATCCATTACATGGAGACAGAGTTCCTTTATCCCTGGAGCTGGCATTTAGGCCCATTGGAATTTCCAGCATGTGGGTTTGCAATACAGCAAAATCAATATTCTGATTATTGTTTTGCCCATTTGCTATTTGTTAGGTCATTGTTGTTGTGAAGGAGTATTGTCTCTGAGGCAACATTGCTGCAGCCCATGGGCAGCTGGTTAAAAAAGCTAATTGCGTGTGCCATCTTGTGGTGCTAGCATGAAATTACAGCTCTATGGTAGCTCTTGACCTCTGACCTACATTTGTCAAGCATGAAGAAACACAAATGAATGCTTAACTCCAGATCATATTAGTTCTAGACAATATTAATTCTAAACAGAAAGGGCCACACTTAACAACTTGACACCAAATATTTTAGAATAATAACAAGATGTAAGCACTGTAATGCAACAGAAGCAAACATGGTCTCTTTAGTGGGCGTGTTACCAATAACACTGTGGAGGCTGATGTAGACAGCTAACTCTACCATGGCCTGAAACAAAACAGTTCACTGCAGGAATACCGTTGTGGCCTCAGATTGATCATAGGTACTTGGGAATGAATGTAGAACATACAGTACTCATAATACCCATTATTAACACCCGCAGAGAGAATGAATGCGCAGTATTATGGCGAATCCTGTGCACTTTCCTGTTGACTTGCATAGAACGCTGGGTGGTTCTAGTCTGCAGCAAGGGTGATATCCCCCCCAACGCGTTCCAAAAATAAAATGCAGAACTGCCGTCCACTGCAACCTCTGTTAAATGACATTCCCTCGGCCGACCCCTGTGGGAAACCAGTGAAGTCACTGACCTGTGAAGATGAGCTGAGAGGGGGCGAGGGCAGGGGCAGGAACTATCCTCTGCACGTGGCGGCCCTTGCCGCCCCCGGAGGGCTGCACGGGTCGGGGCAAGGCAAACGACTGGAGCTGCGGAGGGTTCGGGGGCGACGGCGGCGGCGGCAGGGGCAGGCGGGGCGCCGGCGGGGGCAGGGAGCAGTAGTCGAGCCCGGCCGCGGCGGACGCGGAGGTGGGAGCGGCGGCAGAGGGAACGCCGCCCCCGCTACAGTCCAGTACCGCTGTGCCGTCGAGGCCCTGACCCGGAGCCACGTCCCCGAGGCCCTGGGCTCCTGGGGACACCTGGGCCGGGTAGAGGGCCAGGTAGCTCTGGGCGTAGGCTGGGTCGCCCTCCACCGTCTCACCGAGTGGACAGGCCATGAGGGAGGGGACGGCCAGAGGCCCGGGTGGAGACGTGTGGTCGCCAGAGAGGCGCATGGAAGACAGTAACTGGGCCTGGCAGACATTGGGAGAGGAAGACAATGTTAAATCAACAAATGGATTGGTTACAGCTGCTGCCTTTTTTGACAGGCTGAAACTATGACAGGCTTCACGAGTAAGGTTCCTGGTTGTCAACCCAGTTTTTTTTATGCCTTCAGCTATTTACCTCCTAAAGTCATATTTATAACAGCAGTGAGATAAACTACGTAACACTATACAACTCTAAGTAGATTCTCCCTTCATTTCCATTTTCAAGCCAATCACTACAATACTTTAGTGAATTAAGAGTTATGCAAAGAAGATATAATTGATTAGATTGCATGTTAAAGATAAAAGTCAGCTATTTAAAGCTAAATGTAAGCTAATACACTTCTTTTTTATATTCAACAAATATCTCTAGCTTTTTTTTTTTTTATAGCTTTCCGTTCTCTGTGCTTGTTGAAAAACGTATCATACTTCCACACGGCCCTGGCTCCGTAAATAGGAACATAAACAAAGTGGCGAACACCTCTGGCATCAACAAAAAGGGGTGGCACTACGCTTTGCTTCACAATGCATTTCGACGTGTGAGGCGCTGCCGCTGAGGTGTGAGGAGCGACGCCGTTTTGATTTGAGCTCCAAGTTAGCAAGAATGACTGACCCTGCCTTTAATTGGGGGGAAACAACAAGGAAATACTTGGGCTCTCAAACGCAAGACTTTTGTGTTCAGTACGTGTGCGATGGTGCAGACACACAGTTTTCCGACTTTCTGAACTGTATACAAGGATAACAGAAAGCAGGTCTACCAAGCCTTGAAGGGGTTGTTTTCTTACATTTGAATGCATACTGCACAGCATAGATTTGTTTTTAAACATGGAATGTTTTGACAACTAAAGGGGAATCGCCATTTACGCTGAGGTTGTAAGCATATATTCATACCACATACCATGTAAATACCTTCCCACAAATAGAGGGGAGGGTTTAAATACTAAAGCCAAGCAAAGGTAACTGTACACCCACAAAGACACTATTTTCCCTATACTTTGTTTTACAATTTAGCTAATATCTAACTATACGTGTCATGATAGCAGATGAATGTTAACAGGCATTTTCCGGACGCCTTTCCAGACAAACAGAGTGTCATGACAGGGACGCACGCTATCGTTACCTGGGATTGAGAGTTGCTGCTGGGCAGAGGGGTGACGGGTGATGCAGTGGGGGAGACAAAGGGTAAGGCTGGCTGACGGAGGCTGTGAAATAAGTCTGGAAGAAGAACCTCTATGTTAACCGTGGGTTAGTGAAACACTACGTAGAAGTAGTGGTGGGAGTTACTAGAACATAACACTGTGCTCAACTGACCGATCCTAAGCTCCGCCCCATGTTCTCCAATAACAATAATAGTTTATCTGACAGAATCTCCTTCAACCGTCTGTTTTCCTGCCTAATATTCTGTTTTGTCCAACCTAGTTACAGTAACTAGGTTGGACAGGTGAAAGGGGCAGGGCTTCAAACTCCGCCCCCCTTAGTTACTTACTGTAACTAGGATGGACAAAACAGCATAGCCGTGTAAAGACAGAGTTGCATCAACTCCGTTCACTCCAATGGATTATTGTTTTCACAGCAATGGCGGATCGTGGAGCCGGAAGATATACTCAAATACTCACTCAAATTATATTGTAAATCTAAATTGATGCATTTATTGACTAGTAATTACCAAAAAGTTCTGTATTTATCAATTAAAGTTGTTTAAAGTCTCCGGGACCATGAACCATCTGACCGTAGAAAATGTCAAGCTTCGGTTGGCTTCTTTCCATTGCTCTGGATAGGCTATAACACGAAAACAGTCGACCGAGTTTCTGTCAGATTCTAAACTTGCTCAACTTTTATCCCAGGACAGGGTGAAAAGCGGGCGGGGCTTGGGATCAATAAATTCCTGTAAAAGAGTGCGCCATTAGTGTGTGCGTGCATGTTTGTGTAATACCACTCTAGCTATGAGTTGTTGTGACTGCTTGCTACCTTGTAGAGGCTCAAAGGACCCCATGAAGTCCAAGTTCGGCTGTAAGGGCATGAGGCCAGGTTGAATCATGTCTGCATTTCCCGCGTGCGCTGTGAAAGGTACAGTTGAAGACCTCTGGTTAGAAACAAGCTGATATGTTCTTTGTGTATTATCACACAGGATTTAACCAAACAGTAATTACATAAAAACGGTAGTATTTTCCTGTACTCTATATTCTGTCCAAACTGCAATTTAAGCAATTTTGTACTCATTAATTGCGTGCCAGAATCTATGCTCGTGTCTCCCTCTCAACGAGACCCCCGTCAAATAACCATTCATCTTCAAACTAAGATTAGCCAGCCCATGTACCACAACTGACTGTCCAAAAACATATCTAGCATCCATTTGACCTTCCCAGACACTTTCCCAAGCTTCCAATGAAATGGTGTGGTACTGCCAAAGTCATAAGGAATTCTCCTCTTAAAGGGTCTGGACATTTTGACCTGGATGCGTACCAACATCTGAATAGCGTCACCATGTTATAAGCTTTGTGTGATTGCTGACAGCAATGTTTTGCTACATTTGCCTTGTTAATAAATTGCAACTGATGAGCTTTTGGTAAAAGGAGACAAGTGTGATTAAATGACAACAACATATGACAAACCAACACACAATGTGATGCCAACGCTCTCACCAATCTCTCTGGGGTTGGGCCAGGGAATAGGCTGGTGGGACGCCAGGGTGGAGAACAGCGTGTCAGAGAACTCGGACATTAGCACGTCCATGTCAAACAGTGTATCCATCTCCATGGGGACGGGGGAGTCGTAGGGACAGCGAGCCACGCGCCGCGTGGCCAGCTCCTCGTCCTGGTAAAAGGACACACGCAGCATGTCTGGAGAAACTTCCCCAAACAAGGAAAACTGCTCTTCCGGCCCCTTTAAAAGTGGTCAAGGTGCAAGAAACACTAGGGTCAACGACATGCAGTGTTAACCTGGGGTTAGTTAACAAACATTGTATAATGTGCCTATTTTGTTACTTACAGCAAGACATACAGTTAGAATATCCATCCACACACATTACTCAAACAAGTTAGGAGCTGTTGAAATGGTAGTGTTAAATATATATAGGGCATTTCACACTGCAGTTAGCCGGGGGCTAAAGGCATTTTAGAACGTTCTTAGCCCCAACATAAAACAAGACAACATAAAAAAACTTGTTTGTTGGTATTGGTGACCCTTTTTGTTAACATTCGTTACAGAAGAGTGGGAGAATAGAGGAATTAACATTGATTAGTTCAACCTAAATTTGCCTAATTTGAATGTTGGAATACCACCATGTACCATAAACACCATAATATTTTAAATGTGTTTAGCTTAAAATGTATTGTATGTCATAACATAACAGACTGTCGCCTACCTTGAGCAGGCTTGAGAGATCATCATCCTTGTGCTTCTGTAACTGAAGTGTTATTGAGGCTTACACAGGTGCAGATTTCAAGAATTCAACCAAGAGGGTGTTAATTTATGCATATGCATATAAAAATAACTTAATGTGAAATACCCTCTTTTTGAAGTATGTTCTCCATTTGTGATACTCTCTAATGACAATTTCAATTCTCCTTTTCCAGTACTTCCCCTCGGTCGCCACAGCCTGTGAAAAGACGACGAGAGAGGAATGCGGTGAATCAGCGAGAATCAGATGGGTTGCTTTCGCCAAGTTTCAGCCATTTTATCAGACCCTTACCTCCGCCGGCCGATGCACTTCTGAGTCCACGGACCCATCCAGCGGGGTAACAAAGTGACACACGGGATTGTCCCTTTTTTCCACATCTGGCAATATAATTGATATATTTTCAAAACAAATGACACTCAGCTGATGTAACAGAGTCATATCACATCTGAACATGAAGTGGTGGGATCGCCAAGATAACAATACTGTGGCGAGCCCACACGCAGAGACTACCCGGCTTGGCTTCAGCTCTTACATTGCATGTACCAGGCTCTCCAGATGGCGTTGTTGAGGCGGATCTTATCTCTCCACAGCAGTTTCAGACCTTTGAAGTTCTTCCATTTAGGAGAAACCAGTTTACCACTAAAATAAAAAGGAAGAGGGCATTACCTCCATAACATCGCCAATATTCAGTAAACGACACTAAGACATCCTAACACACACACAGGCCATACACTGCCTACAATCACACACAAAGACACTGCATACTATGCAGACTCACACTCACAGAGCTCTCCACGTGTGTGTGAATACTATTTTATTCACGGGACAAGAGTATTGGCAATTTACAGCCATCCTACATATACTTCTGATTACTGTTATTACAGTGTACTGTACATTATAGCTGTAATATGCACTTATATATGATAATATACTGTTGCAATTATTATTGCAATACTTAATATGCTTTATTGTATTGTTACACTACAGTAACCATGCAATCAGTATTTGACAAGAATTATACTTCTGTTCAACCAATGCTATTTTATATCACAGGTCATTCCTGTATATTTAGCCAGCTGATAGTGTGTCATGTGTATTTTACCTAGTGATGTGTCTGCTGTAGTAGTAAGCCTATTATTTGCATATTTCATGGTATACACTGCTTGAATTTCCACCATGGTTACAGATTGATCCAGGTTCTTTTTGGCATTAATTCATATACTTTTCTATTTAAAATACATCAATTGCGGTTTTACATATGATGATAATGTAATGAGGCTACACCGAGATAAGATGCACCTCAAATAAACTATGCGGGCATTAATGTCATGTCTTGACTCACAGTGACATAAGGGTATGTTACACCCACCGAACTATATGGTTAGGGTTACACCCCATATGTTACACCAGAGCAACACGTTTTAAATTGGGACTATGTAGGGGACACTCGTGACTACTTCGGCGTGCAACGAGGAAGGTCGCTTAATCATTTTTAAAAGTAGTAGATCGGGTCACAAAACACATTCCAGCAACATCTGACACATTATTAAAACCGGTGTGGGAATCTGTGTAACATTTACCACAAGTACTGGACAAACATTGTAAATTACTTCCAATTTTGATGCATGACATGATCAGCAATTTACCTGTAGGCAAGTGTCATGCACTCGAAAAGTTTTGTTAGAGATGCGTCTATGGAGAGGTGCGATGTGCTTGTCTTCCCAAAATGATATGTCTGACAAGTTTGTTTATTGACAGTATCGAAGTCATATCCTTTTTTAGGGGGGTGCTCGATGTGGGGCGAGGAGACCATAAAGTGTCCGCTGTGGATTATTTGAGATTCCCGTCCATCAGACTTCTTCAATCCGAAGTGGGGCTCCTCCGAATCGGAGTCATCATCCTGTTTAATATTCTCCGGTGGTCGTCGGTATTTCTGTAGTTGATCTTGAGTAGCCATGTCACTCTCAGACAAATGGCTAACAAGCTAGCCTGCCAGCTAGCTAACGTTAGGCAATACAAATATTCTTTTCATATCGCTTGCAGAAGTGCTTGTAAATATACATGACCAACTATCGTGACAAACTTTGGTTGCTTATTTACCCCATCGACTCGGTCACCCAGTTATATCATTTAAAAATATATATTTGTAAAACTTATAAACCTTTTCGACTTGTTTTTCTATTTGATAGTTAACACTATACTATAGGTAAAGACCAGCTGACAAAAGTGATCACAATATCGCTGCAGTCTCCCAGCAGAGCAGGAAGTTCCTGCGTTTAGGATAGTTTCTGATTGGTCAGAGCAATAGCTACGCCCACTCGTCAAAATACATACAATATATCCTACACGTACAGATTAATTTAAAGTTTAATACAAGTCTATCGTGTGTATGAGTGTCAGAGTGATTCAACGCACTAGCAAAGTACTAGCAAATCATATCAACATATTTAATTTACTATGCGTATATATTATATTGTTATTTAATATAAAACAAAAGTTTATTACATAAGGAAAATAATTAAAATCGACGTTGATGATTCCCAAGTTTAACACAGTAAACTAGAAAGAATTAATTTGTTGCATTAACACAATAATATTATGTTTTATTCATCTGCGATGGGAAATGTTAGATACAGTTTATATCACACAGCATTGGTTATGCCTTCTAGCTCATGCTTATTTTCTTTTAAATCACAGATGCATCCCATGGCACCCCTTGACACAACACCAGTGTACGTTCATTCTGGAGTGGGTGACTTTTCATTCTCTGCTGTATATGATGGAAAGCCCAGAATTGAAGTTTTAAATGTCTCCGCAGATATTTCCTCTGGAATGTCAGCATACTCTGGGGAATACTCTGGGGAATACTCTGAATCTGCACGCACAGACGCACAGACGCACGAACACACACACACACACACACACACACACACACACACACATTAGTGATCAACAGTGATAAACAATAACAACTTTAAAGTGTGTAACTCTTGGCCATTGGAAGCAAAATACTAATTCAAGTATTATGTATATGGAAATATCCTAGCCAAGATGGGGCCTGTTAAATATGGTAAACATTCCCATATCTCATAATGAAACGGCCTCAGCAGTAGCTATTTTTATAATAACTGATTTTGTATGTTCCATGTGGAGAAACAAACCAAAACACAATCTGTACTTGTTACGTACCTTTGCATTCGCTGGCTTCATGTCCAGATGTTTCTTCTTCTTGATGATCGAAGACTAGGAGTGTACCGAAACACTCTGCCAACTCCTCCTCAGTCATGATTTCCCCTGTCGATTATGTTTAATCAGTACGGCTACAAGTTAAAATGCATTGTATGTCATGTCACATCTATGTGGGCCCAGCCACAGGGTTGACCAAGAAAACGTGTGCGTTGTGATTCATCTTTATATCTGTAAAATAATATGCATGATGTTGTTTGTGATTGTTTTTAATGTAAGTGTAGTTATTGGTTTGGTATGTTATTTTCTTCTTAGAACTTTTAAGATAGATATATTGTTGTTTTTCTTGTTCTGTTTAACTGTACGTGTCAACATGTTTACACAGGGCACAGCCTAAAAAGAGATTCAGGTCTGAGTGTTTTCCCTGCTAAAATAAATGTTAAAAAAAAAAACAACAAAAAACCAACTATAATTCCTACAGTTTCCCTCCCCAGCAGGGTCCGATGAGCGGAACCACTGACTTATTATCGTGCACCTCTAGTCTGTAGAAGGTGTATCAGCTCCTGCCTTCTCAGCACATGTTCTCCCATCTCATTCTCCTCTCCCAGGGCTTGAAAGCACTGAGAGAGTTCATCCGTGGCGTGGGCTGGCCGGTGATTGATGTAAAACTTGATAAACTCCTCAAAGTCTATGTCGGCCACGTATTTCCCAGTTTCAACATATTTGCTGAACTTGACCTCATTATGCATGTCTTCCAGCTAGTGACAAAAACAAATAATGTAGTAATTGTATATAAAGGATAACCTATATAGGTACAGTATATAGTAAAACCTTTTTTATGTATATTGTACCTCTTGCTCTGTAGGGAAGAAGCCCAATGCGCGCACCATGAAAGGGATCTCTACCAGCGGTATTGTGTCGCTGACCTGTCGCTTCTCCATGGCATCAAGGCCTTGATGATGCAGCTGACAGTAATAGAAGAAGTCCTCCATTTCCTGAAGGCAGAAGTGGATGCAATCAAAGCCTTCTAAAGACAGGGAACTTAACATAGACTCACGTAGGCTCAAGATGCATTACTCACCCTGTACAATTCCCCTGTTCTCCCGCCCTGTAGAAGAGTGTAGAAGGGAATCAGGTCCATTCCGCCCCGTACTGCATTAGCCTCTAGTGCACTGTGTGTAGGTCAGGGAAGCATCATGCACTATTAAAGGTATAGTCAGTCATTCTGGAGAACCCGTGTTGACATTTGATCTCGAGCAAAACAAAGAAACCTATAGTGCTCCCTCAGAGGCTCCGCTCCACATATTGGAAACACATTGCGAAGTCTAGGATATTGTTGTTGTGTGGGGTTTGCACCGCTTTGTTGGCGCTCTTGTTTAAGGAGCCAGTGCTGTGTAGATGTACTGGATTGTTTTTTCAGCACGCACAGAGAACGGTAAGATATTGGACCGCGAAGAGATATTTGGTGAATTTGACAAAAAGTGTATTAGCTTACAATCACTTATTATGCCTTTACGCTTAAAGAGTAATTGCACCCTAGAATAATTTTTTTTAGCTGTAAACTAAATAATAGTACTGAACTGTGATGAGACACATCAATACTGGTGATAATATTGACAAACTTCTATGGGATGAAAATAGGACCTTGCTGAGCACTGGTGCATCATACATTCCAAATGTTAACGTTAATGTTAATGAGAGACACCCCTTGATTGTATTGTGTGTAGGTCAGGAAAGCATTACCGTTAAAGGTGCACGTCATTATAGTGCTCCCAGAACCCCAAGTGATTTGTACATGCACTGTCTGTGTAACTATCGAGAGGGCGAGGCGAGTGCAGACGAACGAAAAAAAAAACAACAACACACTGCCGGTCAAGAGACAACGGCTCCTTTTAATAGAACTGACGGTAACCTGAACAGCCAAGTCAAAAACAAAACGGCGTGTAGTCACGCAACATCCAACCGCGAACAGAACACACAAACTAAGAACGTGAAACAACGTGACATGGGCAATAACCCACACCCCCCTCCCCGGAGTCACCGGTCTTTATGCCCTCACGCCCACACGGCTGGCGGCAATCTGCTTGATCGCAAGTGAGGGCGTGAGGCACTGGGGATGTGGGCAGTCTCTCTCCGGCCGTCCTACACCGACGAGATCAGGGAAGCGTTACAGTCTGACTTGTAATGTGATGTAATAGTCTGTGTTTGATCGATACATTTATTTTTTGACAGACGCATACGTTATCAGATAATTGGTAGGATTTGGATTATTCAGAATCGATTTCCAACACTATTACCTGAGGTGCGTTCAGAATTGGCAAACTGAGTCAAAGGCATTTGGAATTATCAGGCAAAACATAATTTGCCTGATATTTCCATATATATTTTGGGTTTGGTTGTGCTTTTAAATCAGTAATTGGGTGTGTCACACAAACCCTTACTTTAAATTAATCTCCCAGGCCAGCACGGTGCAGTCAGCTCCCCCGGCTGTAAACACAAATTGACCGTCATAGGAGCAGGCCATGGCTGACACGCCTGTTTGGTGGCAGACCAGGTCATTGTTCCTATAGGGGTTCCCGTCAAGCGGCAGAATCTGAAGCCCCACCTTGATAAAAAAAAAACACAAAGACGTTGAATCAGAATCAGAATGCGTTTTGTGTTACAGAAGATGTATTTTATTAAAGGCAGGCTTAGTCATTCTCAAGAACGCTTGCTAACGTCGACCTCAAATCAAAACAAACTCCCTCAGAAGCTCCGCCCCACACATTGAAACACATTGCATGGCCAAGGGCATTGTTGTTGAGAGCGGTGTTCGCCGCTTTGTTTATGTGTATATTTACGAAGCCAGGGCTGTGTACTGTATAGTGTTTTCAGCACGCAGAGAACGGTAAGATAGTGAAATGCGAGCAGATATTGAATTTGACAAAAAGTGTATTAGCTAACAAGTATCTACCTATAGCTGATTTTACCTTTAAGAATAGAAGTTATATGTATTATATAAGAATATAAGTTGGTTAAAGGGATCCTTCTAGACTGCGTTATATACACCCCAGGCATGAGTGCATGTGCATGAGAAGCCCTCAGGTGTGGAATGGGCGTGTGCGTTTGCCGATGTCAGCCTGTCAAAGCTGTGTTTACAAACACGCTAGGGTGATTATTCGTGCATAACATGGTTGAGGAGTGTACCTTTAAAAACATATTATAAAGCATTTATATGCAAAAGGGGTAGATTAGAGTAAAATTAAATAATTTTAAAGGATTGAATGGCATTATGCACTAGATATGATACGGTGCAATAATATATCACACAAAATACTATATTAGTCAGTTAAATATTTCAAGTAAAATTCTTAATTTCCAGTAAAATTATATAAACAAGGCTGACCATGTAAGGGGTAATGTATGCCATGTAATATGAGCTTGTGTCGCCATCCTTAATCCTGGGTAGAACAATCATTTGTTTTACTGGAGAGCTTAATGGGCCAAGAATAGTCTTCCTGCGTTAAGAAAAACAAGCACGTGGAATGCATTAGCTCAGTACTGTATGTACACTGACGAGAATGAGAACATTATAGCAATCTTCTCAAAGTACTGCCTCATTACACACCTGCACATCATGGTCGTGCTGTTGAACAGCTTCATCTTGTAACGGTCTGAAGCCGTTAGAAGAAACTGCTCTGTGGTGAGTGGTGGATACCACGTCATGCACATAGGCACGGCACTTTGCTCAATGTGCTGTGAGCTTAAGATCAGCAGTTGGTTTTCTTTACTATTGGCAAGATCATACTCCACCTATCATTTTACCACACAGACCCACACACACACACACACACACACACACACACAAGAGCAATCCTATAAGCTATCCAGGAGAGTCTACAAATTATAAATTAATTCAGATGTTGCCGAGGGGATTCACCAGCCTGCGATCCATGCCCAGAGAAAGCAGCCGAGGCTGGGCACTGTCCAGGTCAACTCCAAACAGAAGGTCTATTATGGGCTTGTAATGGGAATGGTATCTGCCCAGAAGTTTCCAGCGCCGGCACCCATTGTTATCATGCAAGTGGAACACGGTGACAGCTCTCCCTGCATCCTGACAGCAGCATCAGAGCAAGGGCAAAAATACACCCCACCATGTTAACCTTCAGGGGGAGTGGCACGACCACATCACAGTTCATATGCTGCTGACACTGTTGCAAGTCGATACGGGCTTACTGGATGAAACAAGCTTAAAAACAACAAGGATCTTCTCACCGCAGTTGCAAGATATTGGGAGTCCAAGGAGAAAGTGATGTGACTAACACTGTCTTGACTGAAATCAAAACAGTCTTCCGGGTGACTAGATAACGTACAGGCATCCAGTACATAGACCGACCCAGTGGCAAAACCAACAGCCAGGTAGGAACCTGTCCAAAAACAGGAAAACATTCTAGAATAACCCAAGTGATTGTTGAAAAGGTGTATATTAGTTCATATAATTAAGTAATGTAAATAATTTTTATAATAATAATCTGGCACATCACAAATTACCTTGTGGGTCAAATGCGAGACAGTTTATCTGTATGTCTGTCCTGAAGACGCAACTGGAAACAGTCACTTTTTGGTTGTAGTCACACACTTTCAAAATGCCACTGTAACTCCCCATGGCAGCCAATGGTTTACTAGGATGGCAGGCCAACGCGTGCAAAGGCTTAAAATGTTCATATAAGATCTTTTGGTTGATGCCGCCTTGTGTTTTCACATGTACTAACGTTGAACTAACTGTGGACACAACAAAGTTCCTACAGGAGAACAGAGGTGTATTAGTGAAGAATTCGATTTTGACTTGATTATTTTATTATGTGAAACGAGCTTTGTGAATGTGAATAAAGTGAGACAGATGTTATATACCTGACAATGAGTGGTTTGGCCGCCAGATCGCAGCCCTCCTTGTATCCCTGGCCATCTTTGTCCGCACACTCTTTAGAGAAGCAGATGGATTTAATGGCCTCCAGGTTGAACTCACTGTACCAGCTGGTAAGCTGTACATTTCCGTTATAAAACTTGATATGGCCTAGGGCATCGCCCGTCACAATATAACTGTGAAAGCAAACACAAACAACAACAACAACACAAACAAAGCTCAAAAACAGGCAAAGAAAACAGGATTTATATTATGCTACTACAACACTTAAGGGACTTAGCACCTGTCAGTTAGGCTGAGCACAGTGATGGGCTCGCTCTGAAGGGCAATAACCATGACGGCCTTTCTAACAAGGACTTGACTCGTAGAGTTGACTCTGTCCATGTCCCACACGACAAGGTTGCCTGTTAAAGTGGCTGTTAGCGCCTGAAAGCCCTTCCAGTGAAACACAGACTGGCTAAGTGAGCCCACAACCTTGAGAATTCAGAGATAAGAACAGGACAAACACTGGTGAGGCAATAAGCACACATCTACAGTATAGTAATGAAACAGCATTTAGTAGATGCCAAATGATCCATGAACTCATTGATGATAATGGAAGTGAATCTCTGGCAATTTGTTGACATCTTTATTGGATTCTTTATTTGAATACAGTACCTTGCTTTGAAGCTTAGGAGCAGTGCATTCCAGATTTGTTTGGATCTGAAAAATATACAATATGACCCCATTATGGCAATCTGCGTGCACACACGCGCTCGCCACATTTTGAAGACACTTACCCTTTTGTAAAATAAAACGTGGCTTTCACTGTTGCTAAGCAGCTCAGTGGTGTCATTTGGGTTGAAAATTATGTAATTCTGAAAAAAAACTCATATTATAGAATTTAATTCCCATGGTTGTACACACAAATAAAGTGCACTCACTAATAATATTAACAATGAAACAACGACTTACCTGACCACCATAGTCAGGGCTAAGTTTAGTAATGCACAGGGGCTTTTCCGTTTCACTGGTCCACTCCCAAATACATAGACACTGTAAAGAGTCAGCCATTATAATAACATAATATAGGACACATCACTTAAAGGACAGCTCCTCGATATGTGTCTGTAGTCAGTATAACAAAAACATGCTGTTGCTGTTTTGAGCACACGTCCCCTCTACACACCTGAGTGGCTCCCCCACTCCTCTCTACTCCTCCCCATAAGTGGTCACGTGATCACGTAACGGTGGCCAGCCGGTAGCATTGTGCCGTAAGTTATGCAACCCTCGCTCTCTCTACGACACCTCAAGAATGAAGCTTGCGCCGTAAATTATGTAACCCTCTCGCTCTCTACGACACCTCAAGAATTAAGCTTGTGCCGTAAATTATGTAACCCTCGCTCTAGTGACAGACACTAGAGCCCTTGGGCTTTAGCCTCCTTTGCTAGGGCCTTTACTCTCTAAGCCATGGGAGCAGGGTTCACCTCCCGACGTCAAACTCCCATATACCCCCCCTCTCATTGAACTTGTGCGCTTCTGTAGGTTGTGTTTCCAAACATAAACAGCTTTTGAGGGGGTTACCTTAAAGTCAATACTATTTGGTGTATGTATTGTCTGAAAACAATTCTCCCACAGCCCCACTGTCACACACCTACCTGAGCCTCTCCATTCCCAAGGGTTGCCAGGTATTTGACATCCTTTGACAATGCCAAAGCAATGACAACCCCCTCAGTGTCGCTCTCAAACAATGAATGCACTGGAATCCTGAAACATTGGTCAAATATGTACTCAGAAATACTCAGGAAAAACATTAAGAGTCAGCAGCTCTATAGGGTTTTAAACATGAATACAGCAGCAAACAACAACTTTCTATGTAAAAGATATAGTGGAGTAACTATGGCTACGAGCATGTAAGAGCATCTCACTCCCTCTGTGTATTGCAAATTATAATATTAATAAGCACCTCTGTTCTTTGTTTTCATAACCGGTTGGGCTGCACCTGCATACGTGTGTGTCTGCGTGTGTGCGTGCATGCGTGTGTGTGTGTGTGTGTGTGTGAGCGCATGTGTGTGTGTGTGTGTGTGTGTGTGTGCTCGCTCGTATGTGTGTGTTTGGGTGTCCCAGTAAGCATTTGTTCTGGTCTGAGATGACTAGAGTGACATCTAGTGGCAGAAAATGACAATGTGTCAATTACAGTGAAGTACTACCCAGAGTACAGATCCCAGATGATAACCACACTGTCTGGCCCAGTGTCTGAGGTCACCAGCCATCTTCTGTCATCGCTAACACATAAACATGAGATGGGGTTGCGATGACCCTGTGGAGAAGGACTTTGTGATCATCACCATTGGCAATGTGCATGCAACGATACCTACAGGTAGTACCATAATGTATTAGGATCCTCAAACATTAATGTATTTCACTCCATGTCTGTTTCACTCCATATCAGAACCTTACAATATTTAAAGTAAATCTTTGTTTTACCTGAAGCAGGTGCTGCGAGTTCAAGGTGTGATTGTATATGACACCAATATTGGTGGTAGCATACAAGACCACCAGCTGATCATTGTCCTGCAGACTGAACACAGGCAGAGCTGCATTCATCCCGAAGACCCATTTGAGTGTCTGTAGTATTGTAGATTACAATGCCAATACAAAGACAAAGATATTTTACTGTATATTTTGTGTGTGTGTTTGTGTGTGTGTGTAATTCGCTGTTTGAATTAAGTATTACTGTATCCTTCTGTGTAAAGTACACTCAATTACCAGTGGGTCCGAATTTTTCTCCTTCATCCAAATCGTGTCTGTTGTTGCAGTGTAGACTTGAGAAGCATCTGAATCCTCAATCTTTGCTTGACCATTGTCCCCGGTAGCATCACTGTTCGTTTCATTTTCACTCCTTATCACCTCCTCCTCTTCTCGACCCAACTCCTCTTCGTTATTTCTTACTGTTATATCATTGTCCTCCACATTGGCAGTAACTTGTTGATTTTCCTCATCTGGACTTGTCAAAGCAGCGTGTTGCTCCACTACATCATCTGAGTCTGACATGATATTTTGTCTTACCGTACTGAAATATTCCGCCACATACAACTTTAGGCTTTCTTTCCAAAGCGTCGTATAACGTTACCTAGTTACCGTGTTTGATACCTGCTAATGACCTCTAGCCGCCAGAGGTGGCGTGTTTTTTCCAGGGTATTTCTGTCCTGTTCCTAGATCGTCACCTGATCGTCACCATAAGCTTTTCCGGGGTCACCAACTGTGTCACCAACAAAAAAGGGAAAGAAAGCAAACCAGCTGATCATCACTTGTACACGTCGTTAATCGAAATTCGTCTATTTTGTTAAGCAAGATATTATCTATCGCAGAGTGGTGTTTTAACATATTTATGTATAGTACTGTAGAAACAGTGTTGCTTTTTGTTTTCTGAGAAGGAGGTGGCTGATAAAGTTTTGTAAACAGCAACAACCGGTAAGACATTTGGCTTGATATTATCCGGACATGTAATACAGTAGGCTACATATTGGGAACTCATATGGAACTGCTGAAAAAGCTTAGACAAAAAACAAATAATGGGATATAATCAAATGTTGTGCTGTCACAATAATTTTCAGATGACCCAAAAAGTAATCTGTTTTTGAGTAGCCTGCCATATATATCCCTGAGGCACGGCAGTATGTAATCCCTGCAGTAAAACCATAATACAAATCTAATATATGGGTACATTATTCTGACGTTGTCTTTTAAAATGTTCGTTAAAGTTTTTGACTATATATATATATATATATATATATACATACATACATATACATGCTGAACATGTCCAGCAGGTGGGGTAACAAGGAAGGAGAGTGAATTTGAACATGTCTGCTGACAAGCAAAGGGGAATCAGAGTTTCTAAGGAAGAACTCCTCTGTAAGAGTGCATGTGGATTTTATGGAAACCCCACGTGGCAAGGCTATTGCTCTAAGTGCTGGAGAGAACAAGCATGCAAAGCTGGAGGCCAGATTCAAGAAACTAGGTGAAATTTTGTGTTTGTGTGTGTAACTGTAGGCAACATTTGATTAATCTGCTATATTTAAAACCACTGTGGGTTGTCAATGCCGGCAGCCAAAGCGGTGGTGATGAACCGCTCACCTTCTCCAAAATTGAGGAGAAGAAGTCTATACAGAAGAATGTAGAGAAGAGCCGTCGTGTGAACACAATGAGGAAGCTCTTCTGGGGTAGTCCATCACCCCCAAAACGTCAGGGTATACTCTCTTAACCTTCTGTGCTGAAATGTTGTCTTAATTAAGCATGTCATTATGTTTAGGCTAGGTCACATTATGTATATGGGATGTGAGTAAAGAATAATTATGTTTGCTGTAATTAGCCATAGGCATTCACCATAGCTAATGCTGTCATAGAATGTGTTTCAAACATTTTGTCGACGTGATTGAGATATGAGTGCTTGATAAATACTTTTATGCCTTGATGGATGAGCTATCTTTTCATACATCTGTGATGTGGATGTAACATGTCTTCATGTTTTCACGCAAATCCATCCATCCTCATCACTTATAATGGATATGAGCAGATCCACATTCCAAAGCTCAATCGTGTTATTGGTTAGGCCTTGGTAGGGTGTTAGCCCACCATAAACACTATCCTAATATATATATTGTTAACATGTTTCTCGACAATGTCAAGTAGGTGACTGCTATATATTTTTTCCCTTTCAGAGTCTTCTGAAAGCCACGCAAAATCCTTAAAAGCCTACCAAAGCCTCGAACCTGGTGACTTCACTGGCTTTTTAAAGCTACTTAGAAGCTCTCCTTCTCAGCGCTTGCAGTCCCGGTGCACCGCCTTTCTCAATACTATAGAAGCTTACCACGTAATCATCCGCTATCCCTTTTCATTCTCTCCCTACCAGATATACTGCTTATCTGTATATATTTTCTTCAGTTAATGTCATAACAATTTGACAAGACACTTTTATCATAAAAGTCTCAATTGTTATGCTACACTGCCCACTAGCTATTCTATTAAATTAGACAAATATATTGTCATTTTAGGACCTACCAGTGGAGAAGCAATCTGAACTTGTGCAAGACTTCTACCAGGACATTGGTGATTACTTCAGCAGTGAGTTTAGACTTTTACTGTGTCACCCCTGCCTGCATCAGAACAAATAATTTGTTTAAAAAAAGTTTTTTGAACAAATACAATTTGTTTAAAATTTTTTATTTTATTTTCATTTAAAAAAAAAAAAAAAAGTTTCATGTGTACTAGAATCTTAATATTTGTGTGTTCCTATGTAGGTTTTCCTGAGAGTCACATCTTACAGATGATGGAACACATCGAAAAGTTGATAATGACCCGTCTGCACAAGTGGGTTTTCTGCCATGACAGCTGTGACGATGAACAGAAAGATCTGGCTCTCCAGAGAAGGATCCGGCAAGTTTTCTGTCGTTATGTTAGGAATCTGTCAGTCAGTCAGTCAGTCATCCTTTGCCAGACATATTGTAAGTATCTGTTGCTGACCAATGTCTTAATTCCTTTGCCAGGTCCTTAAACTGGGTCACTCCACAGATGCTGAATGTACCATTTCCCGATGAAAAGACTACAATCACAGGCGACCCTTATTTGCCTGCAATAACAGGTTATTCCTGTTTCTACATATGTCTGCTCCTGTGAAAGGAATTTCACTTGGGTTTTACATTCTTTTACCATGACTGGCCAAGAAACGTCAATGCTATATTTGACCCCTTTTGTCTTTACAGCCATTATTGAGATGGATGCGAAACGAGCACCTCAGGACAAGTTGGCATGTATGACCAAATGCTGCCAACATGTGTTTGAAGCTCTGTCCTCTTCAAACAGCGAGCCAGCTAATGCTGACGACTTCCTATCTGGGATGATTTACGTGGTGCTTAAGGCCAACCCACCCCGACTTCACTCAAACATACAATATGTGATCCGCTTTGGTCTCCCTCATAGTCTAAAGGCGGGGGAGAGTGGCTACTATTTCACAAATTTGGTAAGTTTCTGACAATTGGAACAACACAAATGTGGTTCACAATATACAGTATGTAAAAATGGAGCTTATCTTCAAGAATCTTTCACGCCAATAATAATTTCCTTTTTTGTTTATTTTCCATTCTAGTCGTGTGCTGTGGCATTTATTGAAAAGTTGGATGGACCGGCACTCAACCTCAGCCAAGAAGAGTTTGATGGGTATATGCTGCATCGCACCACATACTCTGTCCTTACAGGAAGCGAGAGGAAAGGGATTGCAAATGAAACAAAATACCTGCTGGAGGAGCTGAAAAGTAGACAAGAAAAGCTGGATCAAGGAATGAATGCTTTCAAGGTGCAGCTTCAACAGTGGGTGGAAACGGTTGATGCACAGGTTGATGAGGCGGCAGCCAGGTGTGTTCTGGTCCAAAAGGATATTCCAGTTAAATCTGAAATGCCGCACAGTAGTCCACCCTCAGCTCAAGAGCCACTGTTGGATGAGGCTGGCATCCAAGACCAGTCATTGTCTGTGCTCAGGGATCAAGATTTGTGTCCACAAAACACAGAATGTTAGTGATTTATAGTTTGAGGATCGCACAACAACCGTAGTAATTTAGCACTGTTATTAGGTGAAGGTACCAAACATGCAGTACAAACTTTAATTCCAATGCCAAAATTGCACAATGTATATATTCAGATATACTGCAAAGGTATACTCAACTAGATGCTCCCAGTCCCAGAGATACTCGCTATACATTAAGGTGTGTAAGGTGTGTAACTGTAATTGTGATATTTCTGTTATGCTGGTTTTCAACAACAAGGGTGAGTTCATAAAGAATTTTAGAAACACAGCTTTAACTAGTTGGTAATTTATAAATGTCTGAGATTTGTATTTGCGTTCACAGGGTACATGTGATTTTGATACAGCTCATGAAGCGAGTACCCTTTACTAATGGTTTGAAGTTTTGCACTTGATATGATCTGACAACAAAGGATTTTGTTTGGAGTCATTTCCAATGTTTGAGTTTAGTTGCAACTTTATATGTTCTGTTACTAAAATATAAAATACTGAATTTATATATATATTTATATCTACAGTTAATAGTATAACCGTATGTGCCTCTATGGACTGTTAAACAAATTAAGTAACTTGGAGGGGAATAATGTGAAAAGTCAGGTTATCCATGAGCCATCTTTTGTAATAATGAATCAACACATTTATAAATCCAGTAGTTTTGAATGTTCGGAAGTAGTTATTGCATTTATACATATTAAACTTACTGACTTGATATTTGTGGGTGTTAATTTATGTTTGTCAGATGTCTATTGATTACGTTTTTGAAAGTAACCACATTAGTCCTAAAGAGGAAAGGTCGTTCATTCCTACCTGAGGCTATGTCTACACGTACACTGTTAAATTGTAAAACGGGGTTTTCTAACTAGTTTAAAAAAATTACTTCCGCAGCAGCACCTTTTTAAAAAAAAAAAAAAAGTTTTTAAAGTCTGTCCACACGGAAAAGCAGTATAGTAAGTAAACCTGTCAAGAACATGCCAAGACAGCAGCCGGCGATATAATCCTAACATTTAAAGCCGTTTGGCCAATCAGAAGGCTGACTACTGGTTCTGAAATGTTGTCAGTGACCTCCATAGTGCATTCTGAACCTCCATCCATCCATCCATCTTCATCCCCTTATCCAGAGTCGGGTCGCGGGGGCAGCAGCTCCAGCAGGGGACCCCAAACCTCCCTTTCCCGAGCCACAATGGAAAGCTCTTACTGGGGGATCCCGAGGCGTTCCCAGGCCAGTGTGGAAATATAATCTATCCACCTAGTCCTGGGTCTTCCCCGAGGCCTCCTCCCAGCTGGACGTGCCTGGAACACCTCCCAAGG
>JAODTR010027795.1:0-22603 GCA_025399935.1 Amblyopsis rosae
GACAACACAGCTCTCAGGATCATAGGGACACACAAACCTCTCCACCACGATAAGGTGATGGTTCCCGGAGAGGGACTAGCATCACATTTATGTATTTTCTTAAGTCAGACATTAATCATGACTGGACAGATTTAGCCTTGGACTCCTGGCCAATATGTGGTCACACACAGGGCAGACGCCAGTTCTTCTCCGTGTAACATCATAGCCTTCTGAGCAGCGTCTGTACAATTCACAGAGCAGCTCAATCACGTTTCTGATCTTTAGATAAGGACATGGAGAAAATGAAATATGCCCAGGGACACACACACACACACAACACCCGAGAGCACCGCCCACTGGATACCTTTGTATTGATTTTGTCTGAAATGTGAACTGAAAAGCCAGCCAGTCCACTGTTAGTCTGGTCATGGCTGTAATTATAAACGGCACTTGTCGAATGAGAATAGTTGTGAGCGCATATTGGATTGGACTAAAGCTGCAGTATCAGGATTCCTGCCAGGCATTGGAAAGAGTGGGTCACACCATGTATTCATATGCATGTCAGTTACTGACATGACCATTGCAGTTCTAACCCTTTTACTACCAGGAGAATAAGTCATGGTCAAAGACGCGTATTTGTCTTAAAGGGGTATGGAGGCTTTGTAGAACATTATGGCGGTATGTGTTTCTGACCTCAACGGTACCTTTTGTACTCGTATGTGGACAGAACAGTCCATGCACTATTCTTTTCAACATTGGAATGTTGGATTCATATTATGACAACCTGTTGCTTGAATGTAAAATAAACACTGCTAGTTTTAAGGCCTGCACAATGTTGGTGTAACGTGTGCAGCTGAGGCCATGGAACGGAGAGTAGAGAATTCACACTTGTAAACACACGTCTGCAGTAGCGACAAAGCATAAAGAGCCAGTGTGCTTGAAAAATATATTGTGACAAAACGGTGATGGTACATAACATTTACTCCACATGCTGTATTACATAAATTACCATGTATTTAGCAAATTTGCAATGAGTACAAGTTTAAAGAGAAGGTAGGGATTATAGGCATCTTGCTCAATAGTTTTTACTGTCAAGCTTGTTTGGTTGAATCCGCCATCTAGTCCCCCTTTATTATGGATGGATGTATAAGAACTAGTCTGTATACAAATGTCTAGCATTTACATGTTCCACCAGGCTCGTCCTATTCCATAATGAAATAAGTGTTTGTGTTTAATATCACATATTCAATTAAAATGTAATTATGTCATGTTTAATATCAGACTTAGTAATAGTTAATATTTTTGTACTGCTAGTAGAAATGTCTCGATATGCACTGGGCCAGATCATAATGTGGTCTAGTTGATTAAATGTTGCAACTAGCTACCATTGCTAGTCAGCACAATAAATACAGTACTAGTTGATTAAATGTATTATAAGAGCTATTGTCCAAAGTGTTGTTTAGTATATTCATTTGAACCCGTAATCACAATAATAACAATATTGTATTTTAAGTATCACAGAGTGTGTGGCACTTACAATATTTAAAAAATGGTTTTATAAATATATTTAGTTATGTCTTACTTTTTACACCAGTCGATAAGTATTTTGTCCATAGGAACATCTGCATATTTCCCACCAATAATCTACTTGTGTGTGTGTGTGTGTCTTGGATAGGTCCTCTCTGCAGTGCCTGCGTGGACAACTTCGGGGCTCGCCCTGTGACCATCTTCAGTGGCTTGATGGTGGCAGGGGGGCTAATTCTCAGTGCCTTTGCCCCAAACATCCACTTCCTCATCTTCTCCTACGGGATCGTTGTTGGTAAGAGTTAAGACCTAGGTTAGACCTGAACCCTAACCTGAGATGCTGTGATTTTATGAGTGCTTGTAGTGTAGGGGTGGCGATGCTGTGAGCTTATGAGTTTATAGTGTAGGGGTTGAGATGCTGTGGGTCTATGAGTTACTTACAAAAATTAGTAAAATATAGGACCTTTAAAGCATATATTGTTAACTGTACATAAAAAAAGAGCAATAGCCTAGCAACTACATGGGCCAAGCACCTACTCTTCGTAGGTAAGTAAGTAAAATTTATTTATATAGCACATTTCACAGATAAAAATCACAAAGTGCTTCATACTTGTAGGGGAATACACAGCAATAGTAAATGCATGACACAAATGAATAACCAAACAGAAGTACATGTCAGACCGGCCTCACCACCCTACAGTCTAACTAAAAGCTTCTTTAAATAAAACAGTTTTCAGCTGTGTTTTAAAGGTTTCCACCGAATCCAAGCAGCGTAGGAAAGGGGGCAATGCATTCCACAACCCAGGTGCCACAGCTCGAAAAGAACGGTCCCCTCTAGTTTTAAAATGTGTATGGGGAACAATCAAAAATCTCAGCTGTATCAGGGTATAGGCATGTTTAAATGGTGCAGCACTGTTGTCATTGCTTTCTGGCTTCATGGGGGATGTTGGCAGGACATTAACTTATCCCTCAGTGCAATGTGACTTGCTGTCACACCTCCTCCTTCCCCCCCCTCTCTCTAGTCTGCCTGCCGCCTCCCCTTATCTATCACTGACATTGTAGCATAGGGTTCCATCACAGTAAACGTAGTCTTGCCAAGAGTTTGTCCCGAAGAAAGGTCGCACAGATTTGAAGACTGACATTTTTAGCGACAACATCAACAGACGATGGCTTCTGACTGTGTGAATAGTTAGTCAAGCCTTCTCACAGGCTTCATTGATATCTGTGAGTCTTTGATTTGCTATTTGCACTACTGCAGCCCCTCAAGCTTACCGTGAGATGTGCTTGTACATAATTGTCTAATTTTGTACATTAATATGTTTCAGGGCTGTCAGACTTCAATCACAATTTATCGCACGCTTTACGTAATTAATTGTGAATAATAAATCGTGTATGTTGATCTGTTCAAAATGTAACTGAAATTATATTTTCCTCAAGTGATGTTTTTATAGCAGGATTTGCCAGCTTTATCCACATGTATGTGTTTAAATTAAATAATTAAATAATTTTGCATAAATATGGCATAATATAGAACTCAAAAAAGAAACATTAATGTCAGGTAAAATATATGATTTTATTTATTGCAATTAATTCTGTAAAGTCTTTGCTTAATTGCGAATAATCACTATTAAATTCTGACAACATGCTAATGAAACACTACTGTGTTTATATTTGTGTTTATTTCGCTCTCGCTCTCCACCCACAGGCCTGGGCTGTGGTCTGGTCTATGCCGCCACACTGACCATCACCTGTCAGTACTTTGACAAACGACGCGGCCTTGCCCTTGGCATTGTCACCACAGGTACTGCACATCTGCTACATGCAAGTAGTCTCTGGCTTCTGGCCTTACATTCATTATTAATAAAGAATTGCATGTTGCATATACACACATGAAGGACACAAAGTCAGCCCCATATTATACAAACATTTCACAACATCAATATACATATTTTCAATTCCCACACGACATCTTGCTGCTGCGTTCCAACAGCCCAAAATAATTTCGTCTCAACTTGGTTCACGTAGGTCGTTTAGATAAGCTGCTCTACTGACCCCTCCCTGCTCTTCACACAGGCACCAATATAGGTGCGTTCATCTACGCCACCATCCAGAACGAGCTGATCGCGCTGCTGGGCCTGAATGGATGCCTCCTCAACATCGGGGCCGTGTCGCTGAACATCATCGCCTGCGCTGGCTTCATGCGACCCCTCAACCTGCCTCGCTACTACCTCAAACAGAAGGCCGCGCTGGAACACGGCACAGAGGAGCCCTTCTTCGAGAAGCCCCCGGCGGAGAGCGTGAAGATCTCGCTGGGGTCCGCCACCAACACCTCCTCCACCCCAGAGAAAGCCCTGTCCGTCCAGCCGGAGACCGCTTCAGATCTCGTGATCTTCATCAAGGAGAAGCAGCAGGCGTATTCCCGCTACGCGCGCTCCACGGCCGACATCCTGCGCAACCGTTCGATGGCGGCCTTCTGCGTCGGGCTCTTCCTGTTCAGCCTGGGCTCCTTCCCCACCGTGCTGTTCCTGGAGGACGTGGCCCAAAGCCAAGGCCTGATCCAGGAGGTGGCCGTCATCCCCCTGGTGTCCATAATGTCGATCACCACCAGCGTGGGCAAGCTGGCGCTGGGCATCCTCGCCGACGTCCGGTGGATCAACAGCATCTACCTGTACGCCTTCACCGTGGCGGCGCCAGGGCTGGCGCTGCTGCTGATCCCCGTGGCGAAGAGTTACGCGGCGCTGCAGGTCCTCTCCGCCGTGGTGGGCTTCTTCTCCGGGAATTGGACCCTCACCTCGTACATCACCACCAAGATCGTAGGCCTGGACAGGCTGACCCAAGCCCACGGCATCCTCATGTGCTTTGGGGGGGTGGGAATCATGCTGGGGCCCCCCGTCGTAGGTAAGGCAGCTGGACCTTGTGTCTTCCCTTGCTGTCCTAATTAAAGGAATACTGTCAATAACTGTTTCGTACTATCTTTCAATCATATCTTGAGTAAAATAGAAAAACGTTCTGAACGACATGAATTCCATCAGAGAATAGCTGTGCCCCATTCTGTCCGGATCCAAAGCCGAGGAATGTGATTGGTCAAAACCCAACCTATGCAAAATGTTAATTACATGAATTAACATCCACTAGGGCTGCTCATTTGGGGGGGTAATATAATAACTTTTTTGGTCATTTATTTTTAAATGAGCATCGGTGCAAAATATATGTATATTTTTTTTCTCTCTGACATTTTTGTTTTGTTTTTAAAAAAATTTTTTTTATTTTTTTTTCTGAAATCACAATCAAATATTGATTAATTGCACAGCCTTTTGGACCTGACAAATATGAACTAAGCACCTGTTTGTTTCTACAGGGTCTCTCTTCGACTGGACACAGTCCTATGACCTGGCCTTCTACTTCAGTGGGGGCTGTGTGCTACTTGGGGGGTTGATCCTCTTCGTCTTGGCTCTTCCCTGCTGGGACAGGAAAACGTCACACAGCGATAGGCCAGAATTCCAGTATACCAGAAACTGTGACAAAGTTGCCTCTGTAGCTTGAACACTGTCTTCACACAATGACCTTATCACTGCTGCCCGGGAAACCACACTACTTTGCCCAGAGGTGTTGTGTGTGTGTGTGTGTAGTTTTTATTTTGTATTCATTTATATATTTTTTAACTTGACCAGGGACAATATTCCCACTTTTTTCTTTCTTTCTGTTACCAGATTTTTATATACCAAACTACATACTGATGAAGGCCTTTGAGTTACCGTTTACCAAGTTTGTATTGCTAAGCGTTTTTATACAATGTGTAGCCTAATACATTTAAAAAAAAAAGACTTTACCTGAGTTTTTTTTTTTGTGTGTTAAATCCTAATTTCATGAGTCTTATGCAAAACAATGATCAATTGCTGTTTGACTGACGCAAAACAAAGGGCATTATGAAGAAGAATACGATCCTGACAATATATGGTAGGCTATTATATCCTAATATGTAGTTTCATGTTTTGTTTTTATTTTATTTATTAGGAACGAAAACCAGAGCTCATGAATTAGAAATGAGGAAATTCACTTCATGTGCAAAAGTTATTGTAAAACGCTTAATATATTTGACCAAAGCATTATGAATACCAATGCCTGTATTACACAATGCCAGTTGATTTGATACCTGTATAAGAGCTCTGCTTCATCTACAATTACTGTTGTGTTTAAGTGCATTGATCTTGGACTGCATTTGTATTTAAATAGTTTAAATGCCGCACTTTTCTGTCGTAACAGTCAGAGATTGTAAAATAATTCAGCGGATATCTACTCCTGGTCAGCTAGCTGGCTGTTATGTGCGTGTGCTGATGGATATAATATGGTGTTGCTACACACTGCCCTGGCTCTGTAAATGGGAACACAACGTGGTGCAGTTCACACCTCAACAATATGTTCCCAGTGTGTGAGGCAGAGCTTCCGAGTGAGCACCCTATGGCGTTGAACAGAGAGGTGCTTTTGTGTTGTCACTTTCACTTTGTCTATATACTGACACAAAATGCTTAGTAATTTGGTAAGTTACTACTTTTCATATTGTCAGGTGCAATACTGATCAAGTAGGCTATTGCTTCTTGAAGAAATGGTGTACAGGGTGCAAATGAAACCCTATAGCTAAATTAAGCAATCCAAATATATTTGAACCATTATGTCATTATGTATTGCAGTATTGTATTTTTTAAATGTGTGTTTTTTATTTATAAAATACTAGGCTATAATTTGTCAATAAAAAGCTATTGGGATTTATTGTCTGGCCTATAGTTTTGTAATGTCACATACATGCGTTCATGTTCCAATTATATGCTTCCTCTAGAAGAAAGTGGAGTTGGTATTGATTTTATTTAGTTTATTGATTAAGAAGTAGCCTACAATATTCAAGCTATACAAATAACGTCTAGCAACAATTTCGGTAGGGGGAACTCTATGGCATGACTTGACACAGGCCTAGTTGTCACCATGGTCACTGTCACATGATTCCCAACATAAACAAGCTTCCATAGAACATTGCAGGCCCGCTAAGCTCGCTTAATGAAATGTTTACAAATGCTTTTTAAACCAAAAACGTTGTACATGCAATGATAATATTGATTTCCCCCTTGTCAAACGTTAGCAATCATAGTTTAGTTCAAGAGAAGAGCGTCTTGTCGAGAAGGAACATTGACTTAACAAATGGAATGCTGTTCGATCCTCAACTGTGTAAGCTGAAATGGGAGCCAGCGCCTCAATGTCGCTCTGTGTAAGTTTATCTAGTTCTATTCATGCTATTCATTCAAGTAATTATAATTAATATACAGTGCATCCGTAAAGTATTTACAACGCTTAACTTTTTCCAAATTTTATTATGTTACAGCCTTATTCCAAAATGTATTAAAATAATGTTTTTACTCAAATTCAACACACAATACCCCATAATAACAAAGTGATTTGATTGAAATGTTGGAAAACTTATAAAAAATAAAAAATAAAAAAAAGTATTCACAGCCTTCGGTCAATACTTTGTTGAAGCACTTTTGTTGAAGCACTTTTGGCAGCAATTACAGCCTCAGGTCTTTTGAGTATATGATGCTACAAGCTTAGCCCACCTACTTTTGGGCAGTTTCTCCCATTCTTCTTTGCAGGACCTGTCAAGATCCATCAGGTTGGATGGGGAGCGTCTGTGCACAGCCATTTTTAGATCTCCAGAGATGTTCCAGCAGGTTCAAGTCTGGGCTCTGGCTGGGCCACTCAAGGACATTCACAGAGTTGTCCCGAACCTACTCCTATGTTATCTTGGCTGTGTGCTTAGGGTCATTGTCCTGTTGGAAGATTAACCTTCTCCCCAATCTGATGTCCAGAGCGCTCTGGAGCAGGTTTTGATCAAGGATGTCTCTGTACATTGCTGCATTCATCTTTCCCTCAACCCTGACTAGTCTCCCAGTTCCTGCCGCTGAAAAACATCTCCACGCATGATGCTGCCACCACCATGCTTCACCAGGAATGGTACTGACCAGGTGATAAGCGGTGCCTGGTTTCCTCCAGACATGACACTTGGCATTCAGGCCAAAGAGTTCAATCTTTGTTTATCAAACCATAGCATATGCTTTCTCATGGACTTAGTGTACTTCAGGTGCTGTTTGGCAAACTCCAGGCAGGCTGTCATGTGCCTTTAACTGAGGAGTGGCTCCCATCTGGCCACCATACAGTCCTGATTGGTTGAGTGCTGCAGAAATGGTTGTCCTTCGGTAAGGTTCTCCTCTCTCCAGGGAGCAACACTGGAGCTCTGTCAGAGTGACCATAGGATTCGTTGTCACCTCCCTGACTAAAGCCCTTCTACCCCGATCGCTCAATTTGGCCGGGAGGCCAGCTCTAGGAAGAGTCGTGGTGGTTCCACACTTTGTCCATTTATGGATGATGGAGGCCACTGTGCTCATTGGGACCTTCAATGCTGCAGAAATCTTTCTGTAGCTTTTCCCAGATTGGTTCCTCATTACAATCTCAGGTCTACAGACAACTCCTTGACCTTCATGGCTTGGTTTGTGCTTTGACGTGCACTGTTAACTGTGGTACCTTCAATTAGACAGGTGTGTGCCTTTCCAAATCATGGCCAATCAACTGAATTTGCTACAAGTGGAGTCCAGTCAAATTGTAGAAACATCTCAAGGATGATCAGTGGAAACAGAATGTGCCTGAGCTCCATTTTGAGTGTCATTGCTAAGGCTGTGAATACTTATGTATGTGTAATGTTTTAGATTTTTATTTTTAATACATTTGCAAAAATGTCAAACAATATTTCTTCTCTTTGTTATTATATGTAGAATTTTGAGGAAAAAATGTATTTTAATCCATTTTGGAATAAGGCTGTAACATGCGGAGAAAGTGTAGAGCTGTGAATACCTTCCGAATGCACAGATGCTGAGCAGAGCATTCTGAACTTGACTTACTGTACCACCTGACAACCAGGCAGGAATGCAGAACCAGTACTGGTAGGCTACCACCATAGCCTATTAAGTATTTTTGAATACTTGCAAGAAATAACTTGGAGAAATAGGTTAGCCATCAAATTGCAATGCAAAGGATTTTCAAAACCTTGCATTGCTGGTCATTATGTCAAAAGACCAAGTTAGACAGTTACCTGAGTGTAATACTTAAACAAGTAAATAAAAATGGAAGCTGTCCACTTAACACTTTGCAAAGCAACATGTTTATGATATTCATGAGGATAATGCGCCTTAACAGATATCTTGAGTGAAGCCACTAATGATACATATAAATGGCTATACAGTATTTGTCCATTTTGATGCTTTGGGTTAAATAAATAATCTATACTGTGATATCTTTCTGTACAGAGCAACGCAACGTCAGTGAGAATCAGAGGACCCGGCGCTAAGGTCGCCCCAGAGCCTTCTGCTCCAGTAGCCCCACAGCTCGAGGCTGATTTAGGCCCGAGACCCGTGTTCGGCGTTTCCTTGGATGAGTTGAGGGCAGATGGACAGCTGGTCTGTGGAGTGCCCCATGTCTTGAGACAAATGGTGGAGTTTCTGGATAGGACAGGTATTACAGATTTTAAGACGCAGCCTTGCACACCTGAGGTGCATTCATATTAGGTGAACATTTGAAAGTAAGCCTTAGTTCTAGGCAGTGAAACACTGCAATCAGCCACCCAAGCTTTAGTGCTAATTTAAGGTATTTATTGCCCTTGGGACAAAGTAAAATGTATACCTATTGGTTTTTACCTGGGTTAAAAAAATCTACTCAGTAGAACAACCAAATGTAATGTTGGCAGAAAGTAACTAATAACAGTACTCCTGACTTTTTTTTTTTTTTTCCTGTTCGCAGCAAACTCAAAGCAAAATGTTTGAACAATTGCCCTTGTTTGCCTATTTGGACGCACTCTCAGACACCACATAAGTAACTAGCCTGACAAAAAAACACGCAGTTTGTTCTGTCATATCACACATCCGTCAATCAGTATCGTCAAACAATACTAAGATATTGATTTTGTTGCATGGTCTGCCCTTGCGTTTCTGTTTAGACTAGAGTTTAATACTGTACGGTCTGATCTCAGGGGTACAACAGAGGGGCCTGTTTCGCCTCTGTGGATCCATCATTCGTACCAAGCAGCTGAGACAGCGGTGGGACCGCGGAGAGCAAGTGGACCTGCAGCGCGAAGGGGAGGTCTCGACCGTGGCCTCCCTCCTGAAGCTCTTCCTGCGAGAGCTGCCAGCCCCTCTGGTCCCTGAGACCCAGCGCAAAGAGCTGGTCCGTGTCCTTACAGGTACACACTGGCATTAGCGTTAGAGATGCGCACCAATCTATTTTCTGCTTTTTAGGGCCGATAACAATTGCCAAATTTCAGTCCGCAAAATCGGCCGATACGATTTTATACTTTTTATATATATTATTCGTGAATTTAAGATACACTTTTACAGGTAAACGCATGAACTAAAGAAAAGGCTAAATTAATGGTGAATTGACAGCCATTTAATTGGCAACAAAAATCGGTTTTCCATATCGGCCATTAGAAAGGAAAATCGTACTACCACCAATGTCGTATTTTGAGTGGAAATCGGCCAATTCCGATCTCCTGCCGATCTATCGGTGCATCTCTAATTAGTTATTTATATAGTTAATTTTAATGTGTCTCATTTAATTTGGTTTGTTAGCAATATCCTCCCACACTATCACAACATGAAGGCAATGAGTGTTAAGTGTAAACGCCATGAAAAACAAAGCTAATATATTTGTTGTTTCACAGAACACGCAGAAGCGGCAGATCTGGTTCCATCTCTAAGGGAGCGTCTCTGCCACCTTCCCGGTGACAACCTCACCATATTGTCCTACCTCGTCCACTTCCTGTCCCGAGTGGCTGCTCACAGCCAATCCAATCACATGCCAGTGGAGAACCTGGCAACCATCTTTGGACCATGTATTTTCCAGTAAGAGTTGTACAGTTGCTAATGTCACATCTAATCCCTGCTACAGACATCAACAGGGATTCCCTCGTCTTAGTCATATCAGATGGTTATTTTAATGCTGTTAATCGCCCCCATTAGTTTAGCAACTATAATTATGTATTAAACATGAATTGTAATTATTTTATCAACAAGCATGTTTTCTAATGTCCAGGCTCTGTAATTCAGGTCAGTCAGTGTACACATAGAACTGGCCAAAGGTAGACATAATAACAGTTAATAGAATATGTACAGTATAGCACACTAAGCATTTCTCCTTTGCACCCTAATACCATTATGTTTGTTACTGACTGGTATATTGGTAGAGACTGGTGGATATTTGACAGTTGGCAGTTTGAATAGACAATCATTAAATGTATATGCTGAGATCAGGATCCTTACTAATGGCTTAAACAGTGTACTGAGATCAGTGTAGTGTTGACGGACATTAGCCTGGGAAACAGTCAGACAGAACAGAACACACCACCAAGATGATTTTCCCAACTGCTTCTCCCTCTTGTTTACACAAGTTTGCTGGCATTGTAAACAATCCTGACCCCTGGGAAGACACACACGTATACATGCGGGCATGCACACACACACGCACACACACACACACACACACACACACACACACACACAGCACTGTGTCTTAGCTAATGCTGCTCTGGGAGAGACAGTCAACACCCTTCCCCTTTAGACTTTCCACCCCGCCCTGTCCTTTTCAGTTAGGTAGAATGTGTTCACTGTGGGATTTGCAAGTTAGCTCATCATACGTCGTGTGGTATGAGATGCTAGTGACCTCCCCACTTCTGGTCTGTCTGTCTGACAGCGTGGGTCCACTCACACTTAGCTCGCTCCTATTAATATCCCAATGTTTCTCTGATTTCATGTAAGTGGAAGCCTTTGCCTTTTGCCCTGTACAGTGTATCCTCCAACTGGTCTGATCAGGCACAGCGTAGGCTGGAGGGGAGAGAACAACATGTATCGGGTTGAAAACAAACCGCACTGCTTCCCATTATACACATGAAGATGTTTCCGCTTTATTGCCAATAGCTAATCCTAGCTCTGCAATGGATATTGATTCAGAAGAATTGTTTAAAGAAATTACTTCAGTATCTTACATTTAAAGTGTAAAGCTATAATGGATTACACAAGCTTGACATTATTCCTGTGACTACAGGATAATTAGGCTGTGTATAAAAAAGGAATGAGCAATATTTGAACAATATTTGATTGCTAAGCTCCAGGTGTGCCAGCTCTCCAGCATACAATTAACCTCTAATTACGAGCAATCCGAGATTACCCTATTCCTAGTCTAGTTTGATAATTGCCATGCATGCAACGGCCACTAGATGGCATCCAATGAAAGCATCACTGTTACCAATATACTGCACTGTATGAAAGAAAAGGCAGGTCATGAGTAATCAGTGCTGGTCCGATAAGGTCTTTAAGGAATACGATATGAGGATAAGAGGTAAGATATCTCCTGCCTTTGTCATCTGAGGGGAAGAAACAACACCGTTAACAACGATAATGTTATAATAACGATGACATTCTGCAAAAGGCTGTAACACGGGAACGTTCCGGTGACCACTCTACTTGTTGCAGTGTGTCAGCAGGACCCAAGATGTTGCTGGAGCAGAACGTGTCCAACTCCCTGTTGTTCCACCTCCTCAAGCATCAGGCTGTCCTCTTCAACCCCACCTGCTGCAGCCAGGCTCTGCTCCCCCACCCACCCCAGCAGCACCTGGACGCCCACCTGCCCTCTCTGTCCCCACCTCCACCTGCTATTTCCTCTCTGTCGAGCTTCAGGGTGAGCCTGGCACGGACCGGTTGACTGTATGTCTGTGTTTTCAGGTAGCTGACACGGCTGAGGCTTCTCAGGATCGTGTGGGCGTGTACTAACAGACCTCCTGTGATTGACACCTCTATCCCATCTTCCGGTTTGCTATGTCGAATGAAACATGAAAGGCCAGATTGTTTTGCGGTCTGTCACCCGCAAAACACAGCGAAGCGTAGATCTAACTGGGTTCTTCTAGATTATCTGAGGAAACGTTGACGGACCTTAACGTAATACGTTCCGTCTGCTGAATGCGCCTGGTCGGATGGTACCACTGACATCATTATTATTGGCGCCTTTGAAATGTGCGACATAGCTTCACCCGCCCCCTGTATTGCGATACGTATCATATCAACAGATTCTTGCCAATACACAGCCCTAGTAATCAGATAGAATATCTCAAAACGTGACGTGCGTTAGTACTTTCTGTCCGACACACACACAGCACATTAAGAAGACGGCTAAGGTGTCTTGAACAAACTGAAGGTGTTGCCTAACTGTCAAACAACCCATTTTGGCTTTCTCAGGACGTTCCGAGAAGCTGTCACTCAGAGCGGAGTAGTGTGCTAGAGGAAGAAAGCACCGCCAGCGTCTCCTTCACCGCTGTCTCTGACCAGACACAGACAAGCTGCCATCCCAGCAGGTAGTTCCCGAAACACTGAATCCATAATATTAAACGTTGCATGTATTAGTGAACAACGTAAGCTCTCATTATTACCAGGGTGTCCACATGGTATTAAAGGTTCTAATGGGTAGTAAATAAATTAAGGCCCCTTAAAAGTATTAAAAAGTCTTACTCACCATTTTGTGAGGTATTTAATTTTGTAGATCTTTTTTTTTCAATTTGAAAGGAGTGAGATTACAAACCGTTCATACATAGGCAATGAGAAAGTAATAAATAAAATGATAATAATAATATAATTTATTATAATAATAAAAAACTGCACAACGCATCTTTAAAAGGCATGTGGCTGACTTAACCGGTTACAGCTCGTTGAGGTGTGGTGCAGCCATGCAGGCTGTCTCTTAAAGTGGATTAAGGTATCCAGTCCGTAGAAACACGGTCATTAAGGACCTTAAGGTGTCACAACATGTCACATCAGTTATCAGGTTCAGACTGGGACAGCCCTCACATACCAGTTCTCTCTTTCTCTGGAACCTCCATCATGACCACACAGGTGGGGTTTTATGGAGGGAACAAATCAACAGGTGATATTTATGTTTATGCCATAGGTATACATTTCTATATCTATATGAATAGACTCTCTGTCAGTAAAGCAAAACCTTACTTTGAATCTGTTGAACTTGATTGCAGTCACTGATTACGAATTCCTAGCAGGAGCTCCTCATGTTAAAAGTAGATGGCAACACGCATTTCGTTAACGAGAAACAATTCCCCTGAGGAGAGGCAATGCCAACCGGCTACAGTCAACAGCTCACTCTCCCTCCAGTGAAATGTTGAGTAAAAATAGCCTCGCAGTGTTGACGCTGAAAGATCAGTAAAGGGGAGCAAATTGGTCCCCTAGACAAAGTGTGTATTAATGGGCCATCTGCTTCTGCTGACAATCTCAAACTCGCAACTTAAGAGTTATTTTTGAATGATCTGGATGTGAATGAGAGGGCATAATGTCAATATTTTTCTATTCTGTACCATTCAATTACACGTGACTGTGCATTCACTGGGCTCAGTGGTGAAACCACACAGAGAAACGTGAGTGGGTGTGCGGTGATATAGGGAGATTAAATCTATCTCTGCTCCCATCAAATTGCTGACCGAATGTAAGTGCACCAGATTGTTTTCTCCGAAACATTGTTCAGTGTCTATAATCCGTCGACATATTACGTCATTCATTTTCCACTTTAGTGAAAGAGACGTGGCATTATGTATGATAATACTGATAATGCGATAATAATGCATACTTGACCAATGGGATCTAATCCTATTGGTCAAGAAGTAGGTAACAGGACATGTGTTGTATGTAAACGTGTACTAAGGGTGCACAATATATCGACTCAATATTGTTATTGCATTATCACTTTGCGCAATATCATATCGAAAATGTTGCAGGAAGTGTGCAATAGTCAGTTTATTTTGTGGAGATATGCGTCCATTGGCTGTTTGGCTTAGTTGTGTTTGATTTAGACAGAACAGTAAGATGTGTGGCTGAGGATGCTAATATATAGACATAATAGAGATCGAAGAGGAAACATTAGTGGCCAAACAGAATGCCTCCTCGGTAGCTTGGAATTACTGAACCAGTCCAACATGACTGTCAGTTGAAAACGTGTTGTTTTGATATGTTATGAATATATTTTGATGCATTTTCCCATTATCTGTTTTTACTTATGTTTAAAAATATAGAAATGAATATCGATATTGCAATTTTCATGATCAATATCATAATATCACATTTAGTCAATATCGTGCATCCCTAATGTGTACAGCGTGCTTTCAATGGGGTTAGCATTGCACTGGCATTGTACTGGTAGGATATTCTGTTGGTTTCCAAATCTCAGAGGTCACATTTGACCCGGCCTTTTTATCTCACCACAGATCATATTGCTCCAGACAGCCATTGAATCCTCTTCTTGCCAGTCAGTCTGCCATCCATCTGGCTGTCTGTTTTTCTAACTTCTATAAATCTGTGACTTTCTATTATATGTGCGTCTACATGGATGCTATCAATCTATTATCCTGATATTTTATCTGTTAAATCATTACATCTTTATATCCCAAATTAAATGACCAAAATAATAACTATTGGACACTGAAGATGCATGATGTTTTGTGTTTTATTCATAGCCGTTTTCTGCCATTTCCTCGTTATGTTTTTTAATGTACAGTAAGTGTAAGTCTAGGTACGGATAGTGTTAGGCTAACGGTTAGTGTCTCTCTGATCATCACAGGCTGGAATCTGGCACATGAATTGTTGTTGTGCTTATTTGTCATTTCAGGCATATTTGCTGTTTACATGCCATTCCATCTGGCTGTCCAGGCCATTTGTTAACTTCATGTAATATTTACATAATGATTATGGCTGATTACAAACAGTATTTTAATACATTCAGAACATACAGTAGTGTTTACACAATCCTTCATTTATTTAGGCTATAAGGTTTGAGAAAACATCTAAACTTGCATTATGCTGCAACTACATGACTTTTTTTTTTTATCTTCATTATTACACTAAAATCAGGTATAAATCAGCAAATCAACGATTGCAGAGAAGTGTGGTTTCATCTGATTCATGTGATTCTCACATACTTTATGTGGTGATAGTATTCAATAGGTCAGCCACACAATACTTCTGTATTAAAATGTATAAGCTGGGGAAAATGCTGTCCCATTCTACCATTTCATAATTCTAGATTAAACCTGGAATGCCTGATGATAATATAATTATTAGCCTGCTACTATATTAATTTATAAAAAGCTGTTTTCTAGGAATGCTAATAAAGATTATTAGTTAGTCTAATCAATACTGGGCTGCCTAGCATGGATTTTGCCTCTATCTTTGTGCATACGTCTTTATACTGTACGTGTGTGTGTGTGTGTGTGTTCATTGTCTTTGTGTCCTAATTGGATGAATAATGAAATCACAAATGCCACTGGGTGCTCCTAAGCATGACCAATCGCTGTTGTGCGTGGTTAGGAGTGTGTGTGTGTGCGTGTGTGTGTGTGTGTGTGTGTGTGCGTGTGTGTGATTGCATGTACGCATGTGTATGGTGCTTGTGCACGTCTGCATATACAGTGAGAGTGAATGAGGAGTGAGTGAGTGCTCTGTGCTTCTGGGTCAGTCTGCTTGGCCATCGGCGACCTGCCTTGCTGTATGTGCTTTCAACCTGGAAGGCTGCAGTGCGTCGCACCTAGTCTCCCAGCCGGAGAGCGCTGCAGACAGTGGCGCCAACGGATGTTGTCCTCCCTGCTTTGCTTCAGCAGCCAGGACAGCTGTGATGCAGATACTGTCCTCCATGAGAGAGGCGGCACAGGAACCTTCTGAGCCCGAGAGTCAGTAAAGAAGTGTGGTTATGTGTGACTGGGGCATCTGTTGTTGTTGCTATTCTTACTGCAGTAGAAGCCAGGGTAATGTGTATTATCCTGGCAAGGTTAAGATTTTACATGATAGTACATATGGCAAGATTATTTATTGTTTGCTGGGCAAGGTTATGCAGAGGTCAAATAAAATAGCAGAATAGTGGAAATATTTCTGTGAAGCTAAGCACTAAACCAGGCGGTTCTAATAAATACATTTGCGAATTAGGTTTAATGTTTGGCTGTAACACACACACACACACACACACACATGTTCATTTATGTGTTCATATGAATAGACTAACTGGTGTGTCCCTTGCTAAATCATAGAACTGTTTTATTTCTTTTAAATTAATTTTGAAATTCCACGCAGGAAACAATAGCTTTGCTGGCATCACGACTTCTTCAAACCAACTCCGTCTTGTTAGTCATTCAGTCCAGTTCTTCCACCTGAAGGTTAGATATACAGTAAAGTGTTTTTAGCTCCTTCCAAAGTCTATATGCTGTTTGACTGGAAGGTTTCTTTTCATTTTTGCAGCTAAAGTAGACGACAGACAGCGTCTCGGCATGAACCGACACAATACGTTCCGTCCACTGCTCTGTTCCGTCTGCAACGATTAGCTCAAGCCGTGTCCCTTTAGTCTATTTGACGTCTTTGACGCCACTGTGACCTATCAAGTGTGGGTGGCAGATGTGCTGTCACTTTGGGCTAGAATGCCTTGCATGAGCATTGGGGATGCTTTTGTACGCTGCCGTAACGGATCTCTTTCTGTGCTCGTTTCTTGCTGCGAGCGAGGTGTTATGGATGCACGATGCGAGCCGTGTTAGCTGCAGTGGTGACTCAACCCTGCTGCCTGGCTGTTCTCAGTACAGCCTAGAGAGCTGTTATTCATCTATTCATTTATTATGAAGTTTACCTTGTTAACCTGTTTACTTTTTGTCATTATTATGTGTCATAGATGACGTGGTCATCGCAAACCCACTCACTTTATTTCGTATATTATAACACTGTGTAATCTTTGTAGTATTATTTCTGTCTTTATTGTCAGTCTCTGTTTATTCTGTCGTTCCCTCTCTCTGCTGTCTGTAGCCCTGACTCACTGGACAGGGGGTTTGAGAGTGACTCCAGCACCCAGCACCTGATCCTAGACCAGCTGGTGGAAGCAGGAGTCGGCAGAGAGACGAGCTTCCCCACTGACCCCTGGTCAGGCCAACAACAGCGCAGTAATGGGCTGACTCTCACAAGAGAAGTAAACATTGTTTACTTGCTTTCAGTGGGCCTCATTCACCAATATCTTTCCGTTTCTTCTTAAGTTTGTTCTTAAGAAAGTTCCTAAGAGAATTCTACGTCTGATTCACAATGTCTTCTTAAATAGCAGAATTGTTCGCAGGCGGTGGAGGCTTCGACTCCAAAAGAGGTACTGCTGCAAGAAGTTGGCAAAAAACTAGACTTTATATTTAGTAGCGTCAGCAGTGGATACAAAGCAGCAAGTAAAACCAATGCATGGAATGCAATTCCTCATGGAGTGAACGCTGTATCCAGAGAAGAGCGCATAACTGATGAAGTTAAAAAGAAATGGTTTGATCTGAAATCTGAGGCAAAGAAAACACATTTCAAAACACAGGGTTAGAGCGTGTGGTATGGCTCCAAACAGTTACAAATATCCATTAGCACTGCGCTTGGTAGCCTAACGTCCCAACAGGTACCCGTCACTGTCAGGAAGGATGCGTTCCCTCCTCAGGGCACAATCTGCAACATTTTGCACCAGCAGTAAATACGCCATTGTGTGGTGTAGTCCTAGTCTGCAGAAATAGCCATACATAGCGTCATCACTCACATATTATTGGATGGCAAGGTTCACCGTTAACATAATAGATGTGAATTGAAGGCAAAGCAAGGCATGTTTATTTAAATACGCCTAGCACAATTCATACACAATGGCAATTGAAAGTGCTTCACAAATGACCAGAAGTGTAAGTGTAGTGTGTATTTATTAACACAAACAAACACACATATAATTATGTGTAACGTAATGAAAATAATTAGTTACAGAATTATAAAGGACAGAAATATAAATTTTTAAATTAGAATGGACTAAAACGGTATAACCACTAGTTTTGCGCAAACAGCTCTCAATTGTGCGTAAGAGTGCTCTTGAATGTGCGTAGATTCTGTTCTTACCTTAGAAGAAACCCCAAATAAGAAAACATTGGTGAATGCCAGAATCTTTGGTGAATGGTTGGTGAATGAGGCCCACTGGTGTTATCAATTATCTCCACGCACAGTGATGCGACACAGCGCTCGCACTCTAGTTTAAGGCAGGAGAGTGTGAATGATGTGTCACGTCTTAGCAGAGGCATGAACACCGCGTTTAGCTGTGAATATTATTCAGCGGCAAAAACACACACTGGAACACTGAACCATTTGACTACGTAATAGACAGACGGTGAAGAGCTGCACACTTTTGCATTTGGAATGATGTTTTGCATCTGTGATGTACCTAACAAATGTGAATATTTATTTTTTCAGTCAGTGTGATAATTGAATCAATTTGTATTTCAGGATCACACACACCCAGAGCAGTTCTCATCTAAGTGTGACAGCTGTGTACAAGAGTACTCCCAGAACCAATTCCTAACCCACACCCTGGAGACTGAGAGGTGAACAGAACACATAAATAAAGACAGAATAATATATACTAAATAATAACTTAACATTTAATAACTAATAACATCTCTTATTTTTCATAACGTGAAATCTCAACACCATTGAGATTTGAACACTGGCATTCTTTTCCTATAATGCCAGGGAAAGAATGCTTTTATTGGGTATAGGATTCAGGAGTCCTGGGGCCATTGTATTCCATCCTCCATTACTGATTGGCTGTGAGGCACGCAGTCACTCAGAAGTAGGTTAGCAGAGCGGCGTGTTGCCTACAGTCAGTTTTAATGTTGAATCCGCCCAAGCTAACTAGCTCACACGGCTAGCAGCTATAATTCCCATTCATTTTCTCCATTGACTTTTTGTACAAATCCTTATTTAAAGAGTTTAAAGCCTGGAACCAAGCCGTCCAGCTACGATAATGATCGTGACCATAAACAATTTGATTTGGAGCAAAAACATTTGAATCAAAACGGGGAAAAAGGCAAAGGTACCTGTGCAATACTGTGCACATAACATATTGTAATAGTGAAGGAACTGCGTTTCCCATAACCCATTGTGAAGACCTATCCCAAGCCACAGTTGACAATTTTTTTTTAATCTGACGGAACCTCCCGTCAACTGTCTGTTTTCCAGTAATAGTTTTCTATGGTGTTTTTGTCCTACCTAGTTACAGTAACTAGGTAGAACAAGTGAAAGGGGCGGGGCTTGGGACAGGTCAATTAAGGGGTGGCGTTTGTCGGGCTGCTAAGATACTCGTGCCTTTTCAACAATTTAAAATTTAAAATGCCATGTGGCCGTGTGACATTAGTAACCTCATATTGTTATTCTTGACATTCTTTGTTTTATATCTTTCAGTTTGCTTACCCTCACACAGAACAAGTTTGGAATAGAAAGCACAATCTCTGAACAGGTAAAGGTTCAGTCCCCTGTCCAATATTACATCTTCATACTGTATCTACAGTGTGTAGTATTTAGCAGGCGCTTTTATCCAAAGCAATCATAAGCAACAACATTCTGGTTGGAATAATGAAATCAGGGCTAACATCTATACAGAAACATAACACCAATCCTCAAAAATATTAGCTAACAACCTAAATAATTCTTAGGGTAAATATGTAAGAATTAATAGTTACATTTTTAACCTTTTATTTACATTTTTATAAGATAGAAGATAAAGGACCATTGTATAAAACATCAGTTAGGATGTGTGTGTGTGCTGCGCGTGTGTGTGCGTGTGTGTGTGTTCTGAAGTGGTGGGTCAAGCCTCTTGCAGAAGTACTGTTCCCATCTCAATTTAGCCAGAAATGATCAGTAGACTTACATAAGAGGTGACATTTATTTGGAAAAATAAAATGTTGGTAAATGTTGGTAAATGTTACTGTATATTGTCATACAAAATCAGTTTCACCATAAAACTGACGAGCCTAATATAATTGACTCTTACTTACTGTATGTATGATGCATGACTTTAAAGGTTCTGTACGTTGGTGGCAGAGATAAGAGAATGTAGGCTGCCATTGTTTCAGTGACTGGGTTGCAGCGTTAACGGGGTTAAATGCTGTCCAATCTGCAGACGTTGATTTAATTTCAGAATCAGATACAGGTCAACGGTGCAAAGGCACTGTTTGCTGTTGCCGGCTTCTTCCAGAAGATGGGCAAAATAAATAGATGAGCAGAGAAACTCGCTTTGCGTTGAGTCGTGTGTGTGTTCGTGTGTATGCATGTGCGTGTGTGTGCGCGCTCACGGCATAAACGTGTGCTTCCACAGGGCAGAGGAGGAGGAGGAAGACGAGGAGGAGGAGCAGGGGGAGATGGTCTTGACAGACACCGTGATGACAGTGGCAGGAGTGAAGGCACTGACGTAAGCCCTTGGCTCTCAGCATGTGTTGCTGTTCTCACCCAGTGTTTTTAAACCCACTGATTAACACTTATATTCCAGATGGGGGTATCTATGACAACAGCAGCACTGATTCCAATGCGCCCGCAGGTCTGTGTGTGTGTGTGTGTGTGTGTGTGTGTGTGTGTGTGTGTGTGTGTGTGTGTACATAGGCGTGACCTGAATAGACAAGCCCCCCCCAGCCCTTCCGCCCCATATCTTGCTGACGCACATGCTATTTTTTTATTTTTTTTATGAATGAGCAGTCACGAGGGGGGGGGGGGGGGCAGGCAGGAGCCCCAGCTCTCTGCTGCGGAAGATGATGATGTTGACGGCGAAGATGAGGACGCTCCCAAACCTACGTTTGGTTTTACCTTTAACCTCCACTAAACCGTCTACACGGCTGAAATGCCAGTTCTCCATTATCCTGCGCACGCACACACACACACAGACACACAAACACATGCACACGCACACAGCAAGGCAAACTGCTCGGCCCCCCCCCCCGCCCCCCAACACCCCTCAGCTTCTCTGAATAGACTCCTCAGCTCGGTCTGACTGTGTTGCCGTGGAAACGCCTCATCGTATCCCTCCCCACCGCCCACGTTTCCTTCATAGACGCACGTACACGCACACCAAAGCACACGCACCCGCCCACCGATGCGAGCGGCATTCCCGCCATCTTCCAGCAGCGTGCGATGAATAATCCATGTGGGAGGCAGGTCGGCAGCGGAGGAAGCGAGGGAATGCCGCTGTGAGGTTGTGCAGGGTGGGGGGGGACGCCACACGGGCGCAGGAGTACGGCACGGAGGGCTGGGAGATGGGCATAGCCGTCGGAGACACCACCCACACGGACCAGCGCTCCAACAACGCTCTGCTGGCACCACAGCGGGATTCACACTGACCGGCTGGCCGTCAGAGAGACACCCAGGGTCTTGCAGGGGGTGCGTGCTCGAGGCTTGGCCACAGAGCTGCGCTCGGCTCCATGGCGCTGCTGTCTCGCAGCGTGGGATCAGCTGGATGTACCTCCTCCATTTGAGTGCTTTCACATCTGCTGGGCTTTGAGAGGTTTTTTGGTTTATTTGTCGGACAAAGGATTCCCACACTGCACAGGAGGAGACGGGCTTTCACCCGCCCCCCCGTCCGTCCTGAAGGCATGTTCTGCTTCTGCTTCCAGAGCCCCACCCTCAAGCTGCAAGCCCTGGAGGCTGACCAGGGATCCCCTCCGCCGGGTCCAGACTCCCCGGCCGGAGCTAACCCGCCCGGCCAGTACCACCTTCTGGTCGCAGGCGACCTGAGCCTGCCCCTGAGCTCCACGCTGCTGCTTCACTCCCCGCCTGCTCACGCCATGGGCCCAGGTAAGGGGTATGTCACCGCGGCGGGTGGCCCGGGGCTTTGATGTGGCCTGGTCTGAGCCACGGTGCTGTGACTTGCCTTGCCTTTGCTTGGCTTTGCAGTGGGAAGTAGTGAAGCCGTTTTTTGATACCATACATTTTTCACTTAAATTTTACTGTTCCGTTGCTTCTAATGGACTGAGTATTCTGCCTTGTTAGGGTCAAAACACTTGGTAAACTCTGTAAAGGTGCTCCTTAAATAATGTTTTTTCTATATGTATATGTATGTATGTATATGTATGTATGTATGTATGTGTATATATATGTATATTTATGTGTGTGTGTGTGTGTATATATATGTGTGTGTGTGTGTGTGTGTGTGTGTGTGTGTGTATATA
>JAODTR010027805.1:0-46468 GCA_025399935.1 Amblyopsis rosae
ATGTTGCTCGGGAAAGGGAAGTTTGGGGTCCCTTGCTGAAGCTGCTGCCCCCGCGACCCGACTCCGGATAAGCGGGACAAGATGGATGGATGGATAGATGGACCTCGATTGCGATTAATGAACGATTATTTTGCCTTTGTTTGCTTTTATTTGAGTTCTCCATTTGCTTCTATGCAGCTGACTGGACAGGGCGGAGTCACGTGACTACACGTGGTAGTTAACAGTATATACAGTTTTGCTTTTGTAAAAACTATGTGTAAAAGCAGGATAATTTAGTTTTGCTAGCAAAGGGCTAAAACATAAATTAATGAAAGCTACATGGAGTCATAATTATTAGCTTAAAGTAATATATATTGACAGTGTTATTACCCGGTACGGTAGTACTGTGTCAGTCACGTATTTGGAATCAGTGAGCATTTCCCTCTATTTATGCCTACTCTACCACCAATTGTAGGCATTCGGTCTGTGTTATTTCAGAACAATAATTACAGAAATGTTATTTCCTTAGGAGTGTCTCATTGAATTTGTTGACTTAAAATCGCCAGCTAAGTGGGTCGGGTCCCTGCCCCCGCAACCCAACTCCGGATAAATGGGAAAAGATGGATGGATGGATCCATCCATCCATCCATCCTCATCCGCTTATCCAGAGTCGGGTCGCGGGGGCAGCAGCTCCAGCAGGGGACCCCAAACTTCCCTTTCCCGAGCCACATTGGAAAGCTCTGACTGGATGTGATGGATGGATGTGTACTGCAAAAGTGAATTCTTACTGTCACACCCAGGTCCAGGGGTGTGATCAGGCTAATCACCGGCCAGAGCGCCATGGCAGCCCTTCCCCTCCCCTGTCCTCCCTTCCCCGTACCTGTTTCCTTGGTTGGCCTGTGGACTCGCTCATCCCAGACTCAACTGTTTTCTTTCTGTCTACCTCGACTAGTGTTCTCTTCACCTTCATCTTATCTCTTGTAAATTAAGCACTTTGTTCTTAGCTTATTATCTTAGAAGGTTGGATGATGTATTGGTAATGTGTTAACCCTGATTACATGACGCTGTCATTATTCTAACAGAATATTGCTTACAAATGTTGCGTACCCTTGCTGGTGTATGACATGTTAATCTATTGGCACATGTTCTAATTGTAAGTTGCTATGGATCAAAGCGCCTGCTAAATGCTGTAGGTGTAAATGTACAGTTGAGAGAGCCAATGGGAGGGGATGCTGTATTAGGTGATAGGGGAGGGACTATTCAGAGGAGAGCAAAACTTTCTCTCTGCATTTAACCCATTCCTCTCCCTCTCTCTCTCTCTCTCTCTCTCTCTCTCTCTCGCTCTCTCTCTCTCTCGCCATCCCCTAATCTCATAAAGGCTGCTATCAGACACCAATGGCCCCGGCCCGAACGGGGACAGAACTAAAAAGTTTATCACTCAATCTTAGAGAGCGCGCTAAAGCGAAACTTCTCTGGTAAAGATGGACAGACACTATCAACAATTGCTATGATTCACTGACCTGGAGGTTGAAGGTTCAATGCCTGGGGAGTGCCATGGTGTGTGTGTGTGTGTGTATGTGTGTGTGTGTGTGTGTGTGTGTTGGCCTTCGTGCCAGTCAAGCATGATAGTGGAGAATTAAAAGCCATAGGCACTAACAGACCTTCTTACAGACCACCGATGGGTGTATGTGTGTGTGTGTGTGCGTGCATGTGTGCGTGCGTGCGTGTGTGTGTGGGAAGTGACCTTCTCGTCAGACTGGTGTCATAGATGGTTGGTTTTGGTACCAGCCGTCAAGATTTATGGGGACCTGTGGGCATTGTATAATGCCATCTGGGAGAGAGTGTGTGTGTGTCTGTGTGCATGTGTTTGTGTGTGTGTGTGAGAGTGACAAATCAAACAACCTCTCCCCATCTCCCTCAGATATCTGATAGTCAGTTTTTCAGCATGAAGAATAGTCTACATTGCTAATTGTTAAGACTGTTTGTAAAGGTAAGGCTAATTTGTGCTACCGTGTTGAAGCTATACGCCGACGCCATATGGCCAAACATGTAACTATGGGTCGCGGTGACTCAGGCAATGAGTGACTACATAACTAATAAAAAAATTAAATAACTGTTAGACATTCTTTGTTGTTGCATGTAAGCCTAGTCAAAATAATACATTTTCCTCAAGTTATTTGTAAATGTCTGTGTGCACAAACAGGAACATGTGAACATCTATACATGCCTGACATTTAGGTAGACCTTAATGGTTGATATATGCATGTCACGATTTTGGGTTTTAAATATTTAAATTTCCCTGTGGTTGATTTATTAGGCCATTCTGTTCCATTTTAAACTGAACGCATGCACACATTGAACAGACACTCACACAACACAACATTACACACTTCCTTTCAGAGCCTCTATAGACCCAATTAGAAGGTTATAATTACTGGCACACAGGATATGCAAAGCTGGGAAGAAGATACAATGCTCTTAGACATTTTTATGAAGGTCACTTCATAAAGAGAGATGAAAGGAAACAAAATATGTGGTAGGAAAGACAGCAAATGTTATAATACATTTATATTAAAACCCTGAACTGTGACAGATGTCGGCACAAATCAATCTACTGCCTAATCAATTTGCCCAGTCGCATTGCATTGCAGTAAACATGAATGCCAACTATGAAGAGTCTATGTAAATACATGCCCTCCATAACTGTGTCTATATTTTCATACAAACGGAGATGGTCTGGTGCACGCAGTGTGAAATGACATGGTGCGACAGCGTGATGAGGCTGGACACAATGTGACAGACACTGACGCAGATGACAGTGGCTAGACAATGAGCAAACACCGTGCTGAAAGAACATTTCCACAGTGCTCACGTGGTGCTGACTCCTCTCCACGGCAACATCTGCACCAAAGCAACATGATAAATGTTACGTTGTGTTACATTATGCTACAGTGTGATGCTATTAGCATAATTGTTTTGCTATTTACACAAACACTTAAAGTATTTCTCTATGACTTTTTGCCTCTAGATCTCATAGTACTTGGATTACATCACGCACAGAGGGAGTGTGATGCCATTCTCTGCTCAGGACGTCATTACTCCAATATATCTGTACATATAAAAATTGTAATATGATATTCAGTTCTCTTTGGTGAATGTAACAGCAGTATTTTGAATAAATGGCATGTTTAATATAAACTACAAACTGCTACGTTATTATATAGATTATATTATATTACTTTCTTTAATAGATTGTTTGTCATCCCTGATGGGAACCTCCAGTCTGATGTCTTTGCTTTAAAACATGTTCACTTCAATCAATATCAAAATAAACACCTCAAATATTTGAATGTGTCTTGAGCTAGCTGTAAATGATGAGTAGTTTTTTTTAGAATGTCTGGATCAGTCCTCATTTTGTCACAAACTGGCTCAAAGAGGTGAAAACCAAGGGCAACACATCATTTTGACAAGAAAGCCTGTAAATTGCTTGTTGATGGAATTCCTCTTGAAACAGGAATAGGTGTGTATATGTATATATATATATATATATATATATATATATATATGAGTGCAGGGTAACTATTCTCCCAGGGAGTAACTCTAAACACATCTGCTGCATAGACACTTGAACTGGGAGCAATACCACCAAGAATGCATTCCCAATTATTATCAGATATGTTTGAAGATACACAGCTAAGTACACATTTAAGCCAGATAAAACAATATTATATATTCATATTATCTTATCTTACTGCAAACTTGAGTTTGTAATTTGTTTGCTCAATAAAAATGCAGGTAGGAATTCAACCTTCTAATGAATTCTGCATAATCCCCAGGCCAGCGGGTCAACTTCCACTGTTGTCTCTATAAACAGACATCTACTATGAATGCAGAATCTGTAGGCAACGTCACTAGATTCTGGCAGGGCAAGCCTCCTGTTTGCCATTTGTAGTCCATTTGTAGATAGCATTTGAGCAGGCTTTGGCTGAATGCTGGTAAACAGTCCATGAGAGCAAAAGAGAAGGAACACATTGACGGAAATTCAATTTTGGAATGAACCGCTACCGTCTGACAGTGAATTTGCTTTTCATTTGCTTTTTATCAAAATGGATCTGCATTCATATGCAGCTATCTGTTTAGAGCGATTAGCCAAACTCAACGCCTACTCAGCATTAACAAAATATTTTCCATCATTTCTTAAATATTTTTAAAACAGGACGCCGATGTCATAGTCTTTAATTGCATGTTGAACCAGCTGGCTCTGAAGCCTACATGTGAGTGTTTTCTTCCCTTACGGGTTTCATTTCTAAGGGTTTCGTATACGTGCACCGATCACTGTACATTAAAAATACACGGTTGTGCAATACAGGCATGGAACGTCCCCTTGGATATTGGAGAAACTTTAATTTAGCACAGTGTAGCCTATATACAGTAAAGAAGTGTATTTGGTTAATCGATCATCAGACTACTTAGGCCTATCTACCCTACAATTCTTCTGATCAATAGCCACTACATTACGCTGAAGTCCTCTTTTTCCCGGACATGTCCTTTTTTTGGGGCCTTATGTGTCCGGATGGGTTTTTCTAAATCGCCAAAAATGTCAGGGATTTGGCTTTAGCTTTCATTTTGTGTGTGCATTTTTGCCTTGAACTTTGGATCTCGCCTTCTCAAACGCCACTATTGACTTGACTGACTAATCCCTATTATGGAATGTGAGAGGCAGCAATGTGTTGTTTTACGGCGCCCAGTCTGCCTGAAATCAACAGAAGACGAACGCACTTGGTTGGTCATGTAACCGAGAGAGAGCTGTCTCGTGAAACACGTTAGCATAAACTAAAAGCAAAGTGAAACATTTCCTGCGCTGGCACATAGCCATATTGTCAGTGCCTAATAAAGGTGTGATCTAGAAGGGCACATACAGTTAACTGGAGCTAAAGAGCGTGTCAGGTAAATAGGATATACTAGAGTTATTATACACACTGCACTTGTTACAGCCTTTGTTGTTATTAAAAGATTTCCCTGATTCCAAGGAAAACAAAATGCAAGCGCTCGACTAAAGGCATAATCAATTAGACACCATGATAGCACAGCATTCCATCAACATAACGCTAAAGCACTAGAAGATATACTGTAGGTGACTGTTTGATTCTACTAATGGCATCAATCACTGTGATGAATGCACTGTGATCACTGTGATGTGAAATGGCCAAAAGTTGAAAGAAATAAGGGAATAAGATATCTGCCATAATGCTGTGAGAGCAAATGGTATGCTATCTTTTAATGTTACAGTTACAGACTAGGCTATGTTGTATGTATTAAAGATAGTCAGTCAATCTGGAGAAAGATTATTTATTTGAACATTTTCAAAATAAAAGCACCTCTCTCTTCAATGCCATATGGGTGCTCCCTCAGAAGATCTGTCCCACACTACAATTACAAACAATTTCAACCCCACAGCATCAACCTTCCACCCACTATGGGTACCAATGGGTGCCCGACTACCCGTCATCCACGCTGCCATCTGGTTGCATCTTGACCCTAGTGTTCTCTTTTTTGAAAGCCAAAATATGGTCACGCTACACTACATGCCCTACAGTATGCGGTGTGGATGTGCCACATAAAGTATTTCAGGTTTAACCAGATGCAGTGTGATTACAGTAGCCAATATTTTGACATTCCACCATTTAAGCCTCATCACAGGAAACGTATTGGTATAATATTGTTATATGCTTTATATCACTCTGGTTCTGTCCTGCTAATCGGCTTGTTAAAGTGTAAAATGGAAACGAAGAGACCCTTAATAATTACTTGTTACGTGTTATTGGTTCAAAATAGATTATGTTGGAATTTTTAAGAACGAGAAAGTCTACCATGCACTGCCAAACAACTCAAACTCAAACATTCTCTCATTAAAAGTTGCTAAAAGGTCTTTTCCCGGATATCCGCTGGCTACACCAGAACTTATTCAATATTGGCCCAAAGGTACAGTATATCATCGGCTGTCGACCTGACAACCATAGCCGATATAGGTGTAATGGTTCACCCTGCTTGAATCTCCCAGCTGTTTAAATGATCATTTGTTTCACTGGACATACCAAAAACATACTTTCCTTAAATTCTTTTGAAACATTCTGCAAAATATTCACACTATATCTGAACATGAATTACAATATACTTTTTAAAAGTTTTTAGAATCAAAGTTCAATTTCTGGGCTAACAGCAGAGCAGACATACAGTACATTGCTTCATACAGCATGTTCGACAGCACATAACTTCAAACATTTCTGCAGTTATATAATAAAATAATAATATTTTATTTTATTTTGTAACCTTTTTTTAACTGAATCGTTTTCCTCTGACCTTATATGCTAAAATAAAGCATATAATTAGTCTGAAAATCATACCTAATAGCAAGTCTTGTTCAAAGGAGCTATATTAAATGTTCTTTCTGGTGTTAAATACACCCTTTATTCAGTCTGACCTCCAGTTATATAGTGACTGTTTGGAAGACAATGCAGTTTCAGCTCAAAGTCCACTGGGAAATTCACAATTCCAAACTTTTGTTGCCAGCAATCATCACACCATTTTAACATGCTGGCAAAAAAACAAAAAATTTTGCACCTGCCCTTGCATAACACGCACACACACGCACACGCATGCGCGCGCACACACACACACGGTAACATTAACACACCCTCTTGCTGCCTCTTCCTGCCAGAATACTGCTATAACAGCAGAAGCTTGACAGGGGCTCAACTTGACACTGCCTCCCCTCCCCCCCACACGCACACCCACCATGTCTGTCTCTCAACAGAATATACACGGACACATAAACACAGCCCACACCATGTAGCACTGTGTGTGTGTGTGTGTGTGTATGTGTGTGTGTGTGTGGTTTCTAAAAGACCACTCTTCTGCTTTGTTCAGTCTCTCTTTTGCCAGCCTTACAAATGTGTGTGAGTGTGTGTGCGTGCGTGCGTGCATGTGTGTGTGTGCGCTTGTGTGTGTGTTATACCTAGAGAGCCATACCTCAAGGCTGTCTGTTATCAGCAATAGCCTGCTAAATTAATCAGTGCCCCCTCAGGCTTCCTGACCAGGCCCCTGACACACACACACACACACACACAGCATTCATATAGTGTGCAATAGTGCAGTGGCATTACTCACTGAGTCAATCAGGCCAAACAGCACCCAATGGAGGAATATTGACAGCAGGTGAAAAATATTGGGCTATCTCACACACACAGGGAGAACGCGAGCACCCACACACAGGGAAAACGCAAGCACCCACACACACAGGGAAAATGCGAGCACCCACACAAACACAGGGAAAACGCATGCACCCACACACACAGGGACACGCGAAAGGAGAGGATTAATTTTTAGAATAATGGATGTGGCGTTGACGCGTTAATACAAACATTGCTTCTGATGACAGAGAGAGAGAGAGAGAGAGAGCATAGATGTCACCAGGTTAGTCATGAATACATAAGCGCTTCTTCTAGCCCATAGATTCATAGAAGATGGAAAATTACCACAGAATATGTGTGTGTGTGTGTGTGCGCGCGTGTGCGCGTGTGTGTGTACTGCAGCAGTGTAAATCTATTTCTCATTTCCATAATGGCACTTCCAGCTGTGAAACACCCATCACACACACAAACTCACACACGAGTGTGCGCGTGCGCGCATGCACAAGCATGCACATATGCACACACACACACACACACACACACACACACACACACTTTAGTTATTCACACCCTCACTCTCATTGAGTGCATTGCTCAAGTCTACACATATGTTTATACACACACACATAGAGAACAAAACCATTCAATTCCTCTTGCTCTCTTTCTTTATCTCAATCTCTATCTTTTTCCCTCCTAAATTAACAGTACATGTCATAGTAATGTCCCCCTTCAGAGCCACGCAGTGTGGCTTTAAACTATTATAGCATGCTTTCATTTGGGGTAATGGGCTCGGCCCATTAGAACAACAACACGCACAGACACACACAGACAGACACACCTAAACACACACACAGCGGCGTATTTGGAACTTCTGCACAGCCTCATTTAACATGACATAGTATCACATACCCATATACTGCAGCAGTAATGTGCCAGGGTATCTTCTCAGCACTTTAATTTAATCTGAAGTGTAAGATGGTTGACCGCGCTAATAGACCAAAAGCCATGGGAAATACAATGTGTCCATATGTTGTGTTTCTGTTAGATAATATACCTGGGCTGAAATTCAAATTTTTAAGACAGTTCTCTTCATAAATGTTAAAATGCTGAATGCTAAGATATAGTAAGTGATTGTAAGCTAATACACTTTATGTAAAATTAACCAAATATCTCCCCGCACTTCTACACAGCACTGGCGCCGTAAATAGGAACACAAACAAAGTGGTGAACACCGCTCACAACAATGCCCTAGGCTTTACAATGCGTTTCAATGTGTGGAGATACTGAGGGAGCACCCTGTGGCATTGAAAGAAGAGGTGTTTATGTTTTTATGAGTGTGAATTAAGCAAGCATTCTTTAGAATAACATATGTTAAAATTAAAGAATGCTTCCAAGTTCCTTTACTGTTTACCAGATGGTAGCAGGATGAACAGCTTGGTCCTGGGGCGGCTCTGGCCCATCATGATCTACAGGGCCTTCTTCCTACACCTCTGGGTGTAGAGGTCCTGCATGGCTGACAGCTTAGTACTGGAGCTCCCATACCAGACTGTGATGTTGCCAGCCAGGAAACTCTCCATAGCGCACCTGGAGAAGCTGATGATGAGTATCAAGGGGTCCATGCAAAATATCCTCAAGCGACAAAGAGAGAAGAACAGCTGTCTGCACATCTGGTTATCTGCTTGGTGTGGTGTAACCAAGCGAAGCGGGAACCTCCAGAGCTGAAAGGTGAATCCAACATAGAGGTGCCCTGTGCCCATATCTGCAGTCCGTTCAATAGCTACTTGAGGCTGGCTCCAAAAGTGAGTAAATCCTCATAGACCCCCATGTTAAAATGTCCAACTTTACAGACAAAATTAATTAACAACAACAACAACACGTTTTGGTCTGTAAGAGGCATTTAAATGTTAAAAAAAGTCGAACACCGACTTCAATATACGAGTATGTGCTAGCTAGACTACGTAAATTATAGTAGGTTACTACTTAATTTATTTCCAAGTTCAGTTCGGGTTGCTAGCGGTGGCCAGGTAGTAGACATATAGTCAGTAGAAAGAAAAAAAAAACTCACAAAATCATGTTCCTTTGAAGGTCAGTTGAGTTTACCACTGCCCTGGTAGGCTACCGTAGCGGTAGCGGTACCGGGCATTAGTTAGTAGACTACCGGCAGGTAATAAGCAATGGCACGGTCTTTAGAGAAGTAGGCTGCATAATCAAAAAACAAATAAAAATCCTGCTCGAGGGAATATCACCCACACCAAAGAAGGGTGCCACTTTCTATCTTTCAATCACTTTTTGTCATGACACCGGCAATATGGAATATTGCATGCGTTATCAGATCACGAGCATATTCCAGAACCAGCGACACAAAACCTCATTCCTGCACAAGTTTGGTACAGATTTTGAAACGCGGCTCCAGAATGTATATGGATCCCCGAGAGGGCACCAGGGTTGTGGATTTATCTTTGCTCAAAGTGCACCGCACAGACTGTAGCTGTTCTGTTCTCATGGTTGCCTCAAAACCAGACGCATCTGTGACTGCAGTATATTCGCCTTTCACATGAGAGGCGAGCAGGACAGAGGGCGGGATGCCAATTCCCACGTCAGATTGTCCTACTACCATAGCAAAAAAATATAGTCCTGGGTGTATAATTAATATCCCCAGATTATAAAAAAAATAAAATAAAAATAGCCCAATGAGAGAAAAAAAAATGTACCCGTGTATTAGGTCGCACCCGAGTATTAACCGCAGATCTGCCATCAGTCTACAAAATCAATGTATTAACCGCGATTAATAGCCGGAAAATTATGGTACTGTGGTGGTGTAACCAGCTCATGTGTTGGCTGATGTTGAGCAACCTGAAGGTGCTGACTTTCCACTGTGATCTGAATGGAGATGTGGCTTCCCTCTAGTCCACTACCAGCTCCTTGCTCTTGGCCAGGGCTCTTACAACAGGTGGAGATGATCAATAGCTACATATTGTGAAGTTATCAATTACCAACTGAACTTGCACATTTGGTTTAAGACAGAGCCTCTAATTCAAACAAATATCCAAGCAGAAATGCAATTTTCTGAATCACGCACATGCGATCTCACTCTGTAACTGCACTTTGTAACTATGCTATTGCTTCTGTCATTTAGATGTGGGTCCAGTTCCTCCAAAGGTCTCTTTATCTCAAGTACTCCATCCATGTTGCATGTGTGTGCATGATGCCTGGCTGGTGTCCAGCTACTGTTGGACAAAGCTCACAGAGAAGGAAGTAAGGGGCTTGGCTGCTATTCGCTTTAAAACCCCCCCAGAGATGGTGACTGAAACGCAAGTTTTATGTATTGTTGCAGGATTCTTTTTATGGAGTTAAGAGGCGGTAAGCGCCCCCTAAGGGTTTCCTTAACACCCTGCCAAAAGGTACTATGCTATACAGGCTAAAGCCCATTCACAGGCTCTCAAAAGTAATAACTGATTAAGATTAGATTAATACTATATGTTAAAGCTTAGCCTCTATTGTATGTAGTTATCTTATTTTTGGGGCTAAATATTAACTTGTAACTGTTCTTCCCCAGCCCCAGTGATACGGAATGAACAGCATATAATGACCGCCCTTTGGATGTTCCAAAAAGTTTGTGTTATATTGTTTTTCAAGTAGAGCAGAAATAAATGGTGAACAGTGCAGTTGCATGTAATGACCAGATGGGGACACCAATATCCCGCTAATGCCAACGCGCCTTTAAATTGTCAATTTTACAAGGAGGGAAAAATTACATTAATGGAAAAAGTTGAAACAGTAGAATGTGTCAGCTCAAAAGACACACACAGAGCTGCAGTGCAGGAGGCTGCATGTGTGAAACTGTTTGACATTGGACGCAATTTCTGAAATTTTGAATAAAGTATTTAATAAGATATAAAAATCCAAATAAGCTGCAGGGCAGGTATAAATACTTTTACTGCCAGTTAGAGAGAGGGAGGTAGGTGTAATGCTTTCTGAAGGTCAATGCTGATGAGAAGAAGTGATTTGGATGGGTAAAATAAACTTAGATGAACAACGAAAACACTATTCAGGCTCAATACCAGCTAAATTATACATGGCATGTGGTCCAAATGTCATTGGTACTGTGTTCATACATTTATGTCATTGGTACTGTGTTCATACATTACGCCATTTTGTTTTTCAAACCACTGTCCTTCAGAACAATTATCCTGCCATGTTAAATAGCCATGTTAAATACATTTTTGAGAAACAACAGAGTTAGAATAAAGTTAACTAAATAATTAATCAACTGAATCTTTCAAGTGAAGAGTCCCACAGCTTCCAGTCACCACAGCACAGCTTCTTGTGTCATCAGGACTGTGATTTGTGATGTCTGTTCCCCATGCAGGCTCAAGGGCACGCCATCGTGCACCCGCCTCCAGAAATCTCATGTCACCTGACCATATCCTTGCCTCGCAATCACCAGAATACTAAACACCAGTCAGTCAGTACTTAAACACATTCTTCCCTCCAATATGGTCGTGAGGTATTGTTCGTAGTTTACGAGGGACTGAGCATACGTTTCCCAGACCTGTTATACACTTTCAAAGTCTGTTAATAAATCATACACCTTTAGTGTGTTATTCTGACAGTATTGGGTGTTTCTCTCAGCCACTGTATATGTAACCCTCCTTTTTCCTGTTCCTATAGCATCTGACAGAAGAACCATAGCGGCCAAATATCTGCTCCATTATACATCACAGACCTGACAGACTACCAATGAAGCCTGCCTACTCCTGTATAATTTGTTATATTGTTTGCCTTTGTTGATTTCTAACTGGACACATATCAAATAGGAAATAGTACACTAGCTGCCATAGGTCGAGATGCAATGAGAGCTGTAGCTAACAAAAGAGAGCAAGATTATGTAAATCTACAACCCATAGATGCTCCCCTCCCCCCTGTGCTCTCTCCCTCTGGAGCCTGTTGGCCTTAACACATTGACAAATGTTGTAGCTGTGTGCGCACGTTCCTCTGATTGACAGGCAAGGCAGATTCGCTGGACCAATCAGGGACAAGAGGCCGTGATTGGTAGAAATCTTTGGGCGTGACGGAGAATTTGACTCATAGCTGACGGATATATGAAGCATCACGATAGTTCAGGCAGGCCATGAAGTCACGCCCGGCCACGCAGTCTCATTATCATCTGATCGCAATCATCTCACCCAGATGATCTCAGTGACCAGACTGATCAGCTGATCATGGCAAAGCATAGGATTGGCCAATCTAGTCAGAGAGCTTATTTAAACGTTCTTAGCCAGCACCCATTCTTCAAAGTAAAATTAGCTTATTTTGACTAGTGGCCCTGAGCTATGGCAATGGCATGCATCACCTTTTAAAGATGTTGTATGCCAAAGAGAATTTGGCTGCCAGTGGCCAGGTTAATGAATAATCAACAGTTTGTGTTTGAGACCTATAGTTGATATTAGGTGCTTATATTAGCATCATACAGCTTGAAACTTAACTTAAAAGTTTTACATTTGTCAACAGACATTTTAAGACTATTTCGCTAACATCTGAAGCTGATCCCCAATTATCTCAATTTCATCAGGCATGGCTAAAATTAATTGTGAGCCACACTCCCTGTGAAGGAATAAGGCATAAACACACACATATCTCTTTCACACACACACACACACACACACACACACACACACACACACACACACACACACACACACACACACACACACACACACGCACACACTCCCCTATACCCTGCAGTGTAATGATTAATGATGCAACACTACATTGTTTGGGAATGTAGAATCTCTGTTTAGCTATGATCAATTGACAGCTGCATTGGTTTTATGACAGACATTGATATCATGGAGAAAATTTTAATCATGGTACTAATTCTAACAGATAATGACAGCTTTTAGACCATGGTCCAGAGCAGATATATTGAGATTAATGTATAAATGATGTTTACTCAAATCTGTTGTTTATATTCTAATAACTGAAATTGGACAGGTTACTGACATTTCTGTACTTGAATGGATCCCATTGACCCAGAGTTTGTGTTAAATGCACAGGTGTGTGTGTGTGTGTGTGTGTGGAGGTGGGGGGGTTATGCACCCTTTGTATTTTGTCAATACTGTGAATACTGTACTCTACAATGTTTTAAGAAAAGAAATGTCACAAATACATGTGTGCACATGAATCACCATTGACGGTGTTGAATAATGATGAACTAAGCTATGGTTGTACAGCTATGACACACAGTGAAGGATACTATTTTGTATTTAAATTGTTAATTACATATGACACACAATTACACACACGCTGTCCTGTTAAGGACAGTTCTACCTGAACTGGCACTTGGCCAGTGGGTAAGCAACTCCCTCTTATTGACCACAATGTTTTATTAGCTCCCTTTAGTATTAAAGCAACCACTCATCTGAACATTTCTATTCTGTTCCTTCACCTGCACTATACAACATTTTCACACCATTCTCTCCTCTTTTCTAAATAGGTTCAGAATAGCACCATACAAATGTTCTGTTTTTATTTGACATCAATTACATTTCTATGACAATGGTTGGCCAGCCTGTCTCCTTCAACACTGGACACAGGTCAGCGATGTACACTGCACATCGAATGCAACAAGTATAGGGCTCATTGGACGATCATTAAACAGTGTGTCCAGAAAACATATTGTGAATTTGCCATGGTGTGTTTTGCATTAGATAAAAGCCTTTAAAACAGAAGAGAACAGACCTTGCCTGACCCTGTAAATGTCATCCCAATTATCACTGCTCTGAGTGAATTATCAGCAAGAATGAAATACCAAAGGCCTCTAGGTTGCCCCCATCATGTGACAGAAGTCTTTTAATGTGCCCCTCAAGTTGATCTCTTCCTGTGTCTACTATGGATGACTAAACAATGAAAAACAACTCAGAATTAAGTAAAGCTCTTGGGGAAATCCAATCTTTCCACCTTCATTTCCTGCTTTGTAATTTTGTCGTCTGAAAACAGAGGGCAGTTTGTCATGAATTTGTCTCTTTTATGGTATTGGTACATTGATTTCTGTGATCGTGTTACAAGCTACACAAAGACGTTGATGTTGGTAGTCAGTCTGTGCTATGCATCTCTCTTAGCTTGTTGCTAGCAACGTTTACAGAAAACATCAGAACATGTGCCATTAGAGGGACACGGTCACAATGTCAGGTTGTTTGAAAAGCCTGGTGTCTCTGTGTCAGAGAAAAATGTGAATCAAAAGACAATTCTGGCAATAATAATGCTATGGAGAAATAATTGGATAAAAGATATCTGAGATAAACTGAGATAAATATTACTTAGTGTACCTGTTCAACTACCAAAACACTCACTAACATTACCTACGGATAAATTCCTCAAATATATTTTATTATATTTTTAAAAAGCAATAATATCTGTCTGTCTAATATTATGGCAATTAAGCTAACAAAAATATTAGCTTTTGCAAAGACAGGCTTCATCAAGCTACTTGTTAACAGTACCAGACTGCCTCCAGGAAATATGACTTCATATGAGAACGCAGTGAAACTAAGACCGCTGTACAACAGTTCAGCGGCTGCTAATTGCGTCGGCAGCGGAGCCTAGCGCCTCTCTGTTCCTCCACTGTGGATGCCGGGGGAAGCTATTTGGCCCTGATAGACGTTCTTCTGGATGTCTCTTCAGCATTAGGAGACAGTGAGACGCACCCACCGGCCAGAGAAGAAGGACGAGGGGGGGGCTTCTCCTCCTCTCCTCGTCTTCCTCCTTTTCTCGCTCTCTCACTCTGTCCCATTCACTTTCACTTTCATTATCTCTATCTCCCTCTCTGACCAATTCATGCTCACGCTCTCTCTCTCCCTGCCCTCTCTCTATCTCTCTCTCTCTCGCCAATCTCCATCCCTCTCTCTCTCTGTCTGTTTGTGTGTGTATCTCTCTCTCTCCCCCTCTCTCTCTTTCTCGCTCTCTCTCGCTCTCTCTCTCTCTCTCTATCTCTCTCTCTCTCTCTCTATCTCTCTCTCTGGTTCCCCTCCAGCGCTCTATCACCACAGAAACAGAGGGATGGCCGGAGGGAGAGAGGAGGGGTGACTTCGGGTAGAGAGAAATGAATGGTGGCAGACATGTCCCGAGGACGGAAGCGAGAGGAGGGATCAGGGAGGAGATAAAGGGATGGATATCTAGAGGGGGCTGGGTGAAGGGAGGAGAGAAGAGGTGTAGGGAGATGGGAGGTTTGTTTATAGAGTGCTCTCTCTCCCCCCTCAATACATAATTCAGGGTGCAACTGCAATAGTATATACGGCCGTGCAGCCATTAAAAAGAAATAGGGAAGAGGGGAAAGAGCAGGGAGGCCATTTACCTCTGCCTTTGGGCTGGGAGGCTGGGATACAGCAGGTTTTCCATTATTACCGCCACCTTTCCTCCTCAACAGACCACACTTCTTCTTTTTATGGCCAGGAGTCCATTAGAGTGCATTTAGATGTGTGCAGAAATAGGTGTCGTCCTATCACGTTTCTCAGATTCACATTCAAATACAGTATGGCACTGTGTGTTGCTGGAAGTGGCTTTAATCTCAACCCAAGGATTTCATGGTGACTGGAGACACACTCTGGGGCTCAGGTAGTACAGTGCAAATACAATGCTGTACGTATACAGTACGCACAGTACTGCACATGTATACACTACATATGGAACTACCAGTACCCATAATGCCATAATAATAGCTTCTACTTCGAGTATAACTCTCCACCACTAAACTTGGTGTTTTCATGAATTACTAAGTCACTTCTTCAGCTTCAGTTTCTTCTCGGTTGGTCAAATAAACAAATAAACAAAAGCTACTTTTCCAAAACCGTTTTTCACAGGTTTTGTAGAAGGGGAACTGAGATATAAAAAGAGAGGCAGATATAGTGACAGATACAATGGAGAAAGGCGAGTGATAGAGTAGAAGCAAGGGAGAGGAGAGGAGGAGAAGAGAGAGGGAAAGGAAAGGATGATGGGAAAAGGAGAAGAAGAGCAAATGATGCTGGCAGGCATAAAAGAGAGTATTAAGGAAATTAAAAGAATGCAGTGGCTTCTTCTTGTCCCATAGCCTGCTGCTAGGGAACTGGAACTGTCAGAATTCTGCCCTGAAGTAAGCTCACACACACGCACATGTGCGCGCACACACACACACACACACACACACACACAAACATTGTACAAGTGGAGTTTGTCAAAGGCACCGTTTATACTAGAACCGCCACTGGGTTCATTCACAGCAAATATATTGCACAAATTCACACAGAAATCCCTCACACAGGCAACGGACACATGAACACGCGCGTGCACACACACGTACACGCATGCATGCACATGCAAATGAATCCCATGACTTCCTTAGTCCTGCACATTTGTACCGATACGTATACACAAACACACACGCACCATAAACCCATGCTATTCCCTGTGAATCAATAAATCAGTGCGGTCGACCACACCAACATGAAGGGGCAGATACCGTACCGCATGTGTGTATGCATACATGCATGCATGTGTGTATCAGCAAACATACGCCATGTTCTATACACATCTCCTAAGGAGGACATCTATTTAATAACACACACATTCCACATCCACCAAAAAGCATGCTTATACATGAAAACCCTCGCTGCTGTTTCTTTTCCCAATGACGTCTATACCTTCTTTTGTTAATAATATTCTGCTACTGTTAACATAGTCCAAACGAGGAGAGGAGAGGAGAGGAGAGGGAGATGTCACGAAGAAGATCGAAGTCAAGTGGAAACCACTTAAGATCACACATCTAAGTTTCCTCTCTCTCTAGCGGTCTCTGATCTAATGTAAGGCATATATATGTAAGAAGGATAAAACACCTGAATAGCACTGTACCTCCCGTCTCTTCTGCTTTTCATCTTCCATGTGTCATCTGGGTCATGTTCGTTTAGTCTCCATGCTGAACACAAAACCTCTACTGTCACTAATCCTGTCCAGTGTGGTGAGACCTTAATCTTTGTGCCTCTCTTCTACATCACAACGGACACCTTACAATGTCAATGCCTGCTCAGCACTCTTCAATAGGCTGTGAATATATGTGCAACAGTCTTTGTCGGAACACGTTGTAGCAAATGTGCGATAAAATAAAAACATTTCTGACATGCTATTTCTTTCGTCGGGACGTGACATGAGGCGTTATGTCACACTACATGGAGTAAAGTTGCCCGACTGGCCACGCCCGGGCCCGGCGCTGGTGACCACGACCATGTCGAGTCAATGTCGGTCTGAATTTGTGTAGTGTGAACCGGGCATTAGCTAGCAGCGATGATGAGACAGCTAACAAAGAAAGAGGTGTGCAACTCAGCTTCGAGACCTTTATTATATGTGCGCGTGAGTGTAGTTATGGTAAAGGAATAAACTAAATGTCTGGAACAGGGCAACTTCTGCCCATCATTCACTGCAGTGGTTTCTGGGGTGCGATTATTTTTACTTAGTAATAGATGTGATTTAAAATGTAACAAAGTACAATACTAGTAACTTTCCACCTCTGACCATAACTGATAGTAAGAATCAAATGATTGATTTACCATGCCTGACACGTTCTTGCACCTAAATTAAACCACGCCGATACATTTGTCCATACATCTGCAAAACAAACAAGTTTAGTCCTTTATTTGTAGTTGTCTTTTGAGTTACGGACCTCAAACACTAGGTGGTTGGAAGTCTGAATTATTAAGTAAGATCAGTCAGTGACATTCAAACGGGACTGAGGCTACGGTATGAATTGTGTCCAACATCTTTCTTTCTCAATATATGTCTGGAAAAATGTATTACGTATGTGAAAGAATGGGTTCTCTACAGACAGTGTGTGTACGTGATTCATCCATATGGGATCCTGAAAACAAAACACAATTTCTGCTCAGGTATTATGCCTATGTAGACTAAATATGGACAAACCCTGCCAGAAACATGACACCACATACAACACACTCTTTTTAACTTCTCTGGTTCTAGACTCAATATATTTTTGCATAAATCATGAGATGGCTGAATAACTTAACAGTATTAAACCATTGTGACTTGGACTTTAATGCTAGCTGTCATATATTGAGATTTTACCTCTTTTTGAAACGGTCAATATCTCATTTTAGCAGGAAACTCTACAAATGATTTATTTTACCCCCAGACTGCATTACTCTCATTTTCTCTCCTTATCTGGCCTACTTTCACTTGTATATATTAAGAAATGCTGGATATTGGAATATGTTTTCATATTGTCTACAGTTTTCAAAAAATAAGAAAAATGTAATAGCCTTAAAATTGGAAATGCCACTTTCAAGATATGGAAAGACTTATCATTTTGTTTGCAAGTCTCATTTTAAAAAGCATTAGAACCCTTTATTTATTTTTTGCTTTACATGGGCGGTTTTTCATTAAAGAGTGCTATTATTTGCCTTAAAGCAAAAGAAAGTAGGATTTTTTAGTTTTTGCTTTTGCTATAAGCCCCCCCTACAATTGAAAAATGTAATTAACTTTACACCATGCTGTCGTAAATCCATAGTGTAAATTGTGCAGACGTACATTGTATTTGTTTACAAGCTGAATGATATGGAACTGGTGTTCTGAGGATTTGTGCCGTTTTGTCTAAAAATGTGATCACAGCGTTTGAATCGGACTCTATAGTATCATAATGCTGCCCCTATTCTTACAGTGCAGGCTAGATGGATTGAGTAGGCAACTGGGAATATTTTTGACAGGGAAAATTAAATGGATATTTGAAGTACAACATCAGATGAACACTCATACTGTATCAGAAGGTAACAAAACATCTGACACAATTATAACATGGCATAATGGAGAGGAACAATAACATAAAATGTAATGACAAAAAGCTTGATTAGTTATGTTGAAAATGCGTTTTCAGACCATATTGTTTGCATCCAGTGACATATAGTACGTAGTGTAGTTCTATGTGTGGACGCGAATACAATTTTGGCTACATTATATAGGCTATACAGAGGCTACAGTCTAATGTATTACAAGCGGGCTGAGATAAGTTCAACACCATTGCAAACTTATTAGGCTTTTAGCTTTTGTTTGGCATGAGATTGACAGACTGAACCAACAGCAAGATAAATGTATTTCTTTGCATGCTTGCTCAAAGGGAACTTGATGAGGCCAGATTATTTTAGTTTCTGAGACAGATGACACCGGTAAGGAAGGACACAGCCATAAATCGCTCACGCTGTCTGTTATGGTTAGGTGTATAAGTAGAACTTGCATCTGCAGGCTCCAGTAAACAGCTGATCACAGACAACTGATGGGGATATCACGCTGGTACTTTATTCGCTAGCACTCAATAATGGCAATACAATGGGCATACCGACCCCGTATACACGAACAGCAAAACACAGGTTCATAACATGCTCGCTACGGATCACTCTAGGAAGCGACATTAGCTTCCCGTCAGCACTGGTTGCGTGTAAGATCATAGCCTATAAAGTACAGCAACGAGTGAATACGGTAGATCCACTCGGAACAGCAGCAGTACACCACATCCAACAAACTGACTAACTATCTTTGGATGTACAATGCTGCCTGATCATCGTTGTTTTCCTACTGTTACCCGCAACACATCATACCATCAAAATATATACGGAGAACAGTGATCACGATCTTTCTGGCTGAAGACACATAGTTGGTTGTCCCGTATTGGGTATCCCAGTTCTCACGAGAGGTGTACCAGCCAGGACGCCAAAGTTACATAGTGCAGTATCTGGCTTCTTGGGCATAGAAGAGCTATAACAGAGATTCAAAGAATAGCATCAACATGATTTTGAAGCTGTTATTTTAAGATAAAACATACTTATTTTTGCTGTGTCCAGCAAAGCACTAAACAATGTAGCTACTCATATTTATCATATTTATCCATTAATCAATGTAAAAATTATGAAAAACATGTTTTAGAGAGCTTGCTTCAACTAGATCATTAGATAATTACCCAGCATAGCAATTTTTAACATATGTGTGTTTATGTGACCTGGGCTTGTAGATTTGTGTCATGTAGGTTGCTTCTGGGAGTCTGCAGTTCTAAATCTTGAAATTTATATTTACACCTCTAATAATAGGCTTAACAAGTGACTGACAATACATAAAGAATGTATGCTGACAACAAAAACAACAACGCATCCATGTGCAATACACTCCAGATGGCAGGCTTCTTGCATATACAAACACACACCTGTACAATATGCAGACAGTTGTGATCCACTTGCAGACGAAGCCTCTGACTATCTATTTCAGGTGTCATTTTAGGATTAAATCTAATGCATAACTATAAGAGTATCTTAAATAATTTAAAACCAAAAATAAAATAAAGTTGCACTCCTCGATTTGTATTGAAGCCAGTTGAAACCAGTGTTATTTGAACGTTATGATTTTCTGAGACAACATAAACACTAGATTTAACATAAAAAGGCTTGAAGTGACACACACAATTGTCAACATTCTGCCCTATTTGGGGAGGGCTGTCTCTACAGTGGGTCATATTGTTCTAGCCTGACAACTAAGAACACTGTTGATGTGCAAAGCCTTTATACAATTCTTTTTTATCTGACCTTCATCACAGCACAACAGCAAACAGTGGCCCATCATAAAATGGTGGAAGTAAACACATAGAGATGGATGCAGCTGTCCGTGTTGGTGGACAGCTGGCATTATCAAAGAGTATTTTAGCTAGATACATATTCCTCACCATGTATACTTTTGTCTATTTCTCTGTCACTGACTCCGGCACGTGCACGCGCACACACACTCACACACTTATAATCAGCAGTTTCACTAATAACCTCTGGTTTCTCATCAAAGAACCTGATTAAACTTAAATTACTTCTTGTGTGTGTGCGTCTGTGTGTGTTGCTAAAAGACCACTCCTCTGCGATGTTTTCCATTTATCTACGGGAAGTGTTTTGTTGCCTTACATTTACACACAACTCACACCGGCTTGGGAATAAATGCCATGCTTACAGGCACGGGGGAAGAGAGAAGCGCTAATTCCCCCAATTCCCAAGCCTGGATATCGCTAGTTTAAGAGTGGGTTTGAGCCACTGGCTTGTTCGCACACACAATTCGGAGTGGTCTCTATGCGATTACACCAGCCCCCTTGTGAGTGCATTAGGCATTAAAAATAATGGAGGGTGTTTCAGCAGCATGAGCCGGTCTCCCCTCGTTAGGCTTCAGGCTCGTTAGAAGCTCCCTTCGTTAGCGAGGGCTAACGATTGCCGCTTCCTACCTGTCTGCTGCGACGGTTCTACAGCAGTGCAGACGATGATTAGAAAAGTCTAGAACACATACACACACACACACACACACACACACACACAGACATTCAAGTGTGGCAGAACATCGATATAAAGGTACACACACACACGCAGACACACACATGCAGACAATCACACAAGCATAGCTGAGTGCACTCGCTGGCACCAACACACACTGTCTGCATGTATGGGTAAGCAAATAAACAAGGTTGAGTGGGCTAACATCCGCACACCCGCATAGCATTTTCTTAATGAGTTTTTTAGCTTGTCGTGTGCGTCATGGCTGTTATTGTCAGCCACTTAATGCTAAATGTTTCCATGGCGGAAATCGCATCAGCATCATCACACACACACTCCGCTGTCTCTCGGGTTTCTTTAAAATCTTCCTCTTATGTCTGTCAGTCCAGCCAGTCCGTCTGATTTCCGGCTTCCCTGTCATTTTATCTTCTCCCTGTTGTTCCTACGCATCCATCCTTTATTCGCCGCTGTCACTCAACGCTCTGACTAACGAATTCTTCAAGCTCTCTCTCCCTCTCCCACTCTCTCTTCCTCCCTCTCGGTCTCTCCCTCCCTCTCTCTCTCTCTCCAAACGCTTTATTTTGTTCTGCATCTCTGCACTGCAAAAGTAATGTCTTACTTTTGGAATTGGTGTTCCCGAGACCCGCCATGAAACCTCCAGCAGAACGCGGAAACGTCTTGGGATTATTGATTTGAGGTTTTGCATACTGGCAGTACACTGGCAGGAAGTATGTCAGGAGTAAGGTTACTACGGTAACACTTACCGCGTTGATTATCGACACCATTAATAAAACTGTGCACCTCAAGGGATTTCTAGCTACACACTTCAAATATAATTGTTTAATACGATGAATTACATAATTTTGTAGTAGCGTCTTTAGTCTACCCAGCTGCAATTTAGTTTATTTAAATCACTCTCATTGTGGTGGTGGTAATACGAGATAGAAAAACCCTGCGAGTGACATTCATTCAGAACTGACACTATCAGCTATTAGTGTATGGAATCCGAATACCGGTGGATGCTGCTTGTTAAGTGGGGTGATAGTTGACATAGGTGCTAGTGCCATGTTGCTGTAATACTTACACATCTAGCATATTGAAGGACAAGCATTATGATCTTGCTTTTAAGTGGAGACCTAGCACACCGTTTTGTTGTTTTAATCTTCGAGTCCTGTCTTTCTTTTTACTGTATAGTTTTAATGTGTGCATTACAAAGAAGCATTTACTCTCACTAATGTGTTGCCAGCAAGCTGTTGAAGGTGTTTGTTGATTTGCATGTTTCCCTGTGCATTATTTGCTAAAGCATCAATGAACATGAATGTATTGAAGCACACATACACACAAAGCAATACATGCCACAGTTAGTTATCCCACATACACACAGACTAACATTTCCTTTACATATCAAAACAAAACAACAAAGCATGCACACACACACACACACACACACACACACACACACACACACCACAAATCACATACCCTACAAAGCAGCTGAAGAAATCCACACACTAAACACAGTGTGCTATCACAGTTACTACAACACTGGAATAGACACTAAATAGACAGATAAACCAGTGGGAGTGTGAATGTGTGTGCGCGCGTGCACGTGCACGTGCGTGCCTATCTTTACATGGTAGGCAGCGCTTCCAGAATTCCCCTAAGGGGAATGCATTCCATTTGCTCTCACCAGCGTAGTGCAAACCCCATCTCCATTTATCAATTTAACAATTGAATTTCATATTGACTTCAGCACTGGGTGCGTGAGTGCCTCGGAATAAAAGGCCCCTTTCATTTCATTGTCACACTCTTAAGAATGCCCTGAACTGCACGCAGTTCATTAGAGCTTTCATTTTGTTCCGATGCAGCCATCATCCCTTAATTACTTTTCAAAACGTGTTTCTTTGCCACAATGATCTGGTGGTTTTGTGATATTTATTATAAAAGGCTGGTTTGACATGTGATGTTCAAAATAACAATTCCATACTCACTTGTTAAGGATCCCATGTCTTCCTCCTGCTATGTGTTCATGGTTTCAAATTAAACTGTCCACAAGCGTGAGGCTGGGGGTATACAGGGGCCTAGAGGGACGTGCGAGCCACTCAGCACTCAAAGGCCCTTGCAATGCTAGGGCTTCAATGCAAAACAACACCATTTAGTAAAGCTGGTTTTACACTACTGTTTACTGTGTGATGTTTTGATAGCTCGCAAGGTTGGTCAGTCCTTTGCTATTTGGTCAATTCAAAGCAAGCTTGCATATAAACACAAACACAAACACACTACACACACACACAGTATATCAACAATGAGATGAAGCTTAGAGTCTCTACAGAGAGAGGCTCAACAAAAAGTTTGTGGCAGAGAATCGGAGCTAAATAACGGAGAAGCAGAAGAAATGTGTCACTGTTAAAACTCTCCCCACCCTGCAAAGTATACTGCATTAGTACTGCAGGGTTAGCTAACACTTCCCCATTGGGTGGATCAACAATGCAGTATTAAAGTCATGGATTATTTCCCCCTTTTCTTACATGAAGTAATAGTATACTGTACAGGACACATATCTCAAGTCGACCCGCTGACATTTGAGATGAAATATTCTCTTCTGCTGCATTATGCAACAGTATTAATTCATTTTAAACCTAAACACACACCTTATGTTCATGTCTGTTCTAACATGTTTTGACTATTCCCAACGGTTGTTCCCATGTTCTGCATCCAAATGGAATAGATTTATGCCTGGACTTTCCATGCATTAGAAGCTGTGCAGTCGAGGGTTTTGCTAAAGTTCAACATGTCGAAATGGTATCGCCACACCACTAGTCACATCACTGAACATTAACAAGTATGGTATGCATAGGCACAGCACTGCTTTGAAGATGTGCTGTGACATTTAGACTCATTCCAAAAGTTACGCCCACGATATCATTCACCCGCCATCCCCTCCCCTGTTATTAATTACCCTCATCCCCTTAGCAAAATCTCTATACCGACGTAAAGAATTGAAAAGATTTATTTTTTTAAAGGATGTTTGGAACAATCGCGATAGAGTAATTCAATTGGAAAACGCTGCTCTCATTCCCAAGATGAAGGAGGACAAAGGGAAAGAAAAGAACGTCTGTTTTCCTGCAGATTTGAATATCAAATACAGTATTTCCCACACAATCTGTTTCTGGAATCTCTACGCCTTTGGCGAGATTTGACGACGCTCGCATGCTTCTTGGCGGTTATTCGGCCCGTGAAGGCTGCGTGGGCGACTTAGCAGTGACTGGCGGTGTCAGATTAGCCAATTAAATCACAAACTCAGTTTGCGGTGGCGGTATGCAGCGTAATAGCTCACCATACAACAGTATTTGGCCACGTACCAAGTTAAATAAACATACACGGATGCTGCTCTACGGGGCACAGTCCTTACTGTACGCAGAAACCCACTAATTTATCGTACAAGCGTGCAAAATTGCTGGTGCAGAAGCCTAAATCATAAATACTGCCAAACATACATACGCGTGCTTGAGAATCACTCCCACATTGTGGTACACACACACACATAAACACACACACTATACATAAAAGACGCTGTGCCCTGGAATCCTATTAGGCGAATGGGGGAGTTAGATAGGCATTGTGTAAAACGGCTTACCGCTGTGACAGAACCTTGTATAAATCATGTTGAACACTTGTTGTTATTAAATACGCAAATCTTCCATTCAAGGCACGGCAGGTTGTTAACGAGCGTGCATAGACACACACGCACACACACGGTAGAAGTGGGATGAGAAAACCCCTATTTTACATATAGGATAGCACATGCACACACACACACACACACACACACACACACACACGCACACTGTTGTACGAACACTGTTGTACGCACACTGCAGTAGCACAGAATCAGGTAGGTGTGCCAATGTGAAATGTCACGGCACCATTAGAAGGTTCATATTTCATAATCATAACTCTATCTATCACTATTGCTCTTCTAATGATCTCTCTCTCCCTCTCTCTCACACTCACGAGCACCTGTCTAGCTGTACACACACAAACACACACACACACAAATGTATACACAATGACATACAAACACACACACACACACGCACACACAGATGTACACACACATTATATGTACACCTAGCGTATATGTATTGTGTATACACAAACACACACACGCACGCACGTATGTGCGTGTGCACACACACCCAACACACACACACACAGGTTATCCCCACATGCCTCTTACGTTCAGAGTGAACACACACACACAGGTGGACACACACTTACAGTTTGTCACACGCACACTCAGCAAGATGTGTTCAATTAGAAGAACACAAGGGCCCACTGAGCGCGCACACACACACACACACACACACCCACCCAGGCGCACACAGACTTGACAGATTTCACCGGTAATTGAAACCAGTGTAAGCCATTTTCATTTTAGACCCACTGCAGACTGGGAAAGAGCAGAGCCCAGCACACACACACACACACACACACACACACACACACACACACCCAAAGGCGTCGCTTGACATATCTATCCACACACTTACAGACGCTCATGCAGCCTAATAGAAAGAAGCGAAATAAATTATAAAACTGAGCCTCTCTGTCCACCTCTCTCTCTCTCTCTCTCTCTCTCTCTCTCTCTCTCTCTCTCAGTCTCTCTCTCATTGCAGCAGAATTCTCCATGAGGATTGACTTCATTTTAATTGGCTGTCATCATTGAACTTTATCTTGCCAGCGATGATAGCAGGGGAGCTCCCACACACACACACAGGCACTCATGTGCACATGCACATACACACATAACTGCCGCAGACCCAGCAGAACAGCAGTGTCACACAGTATCAGCCCTGTAGGACTTGTAATAATGACCCACACACACGCACATACATGCAAACACGCACGCACACACACACACACGCACACACACACACGCACGCCTGTTGTAAACACAATAGTATTTAGCCTGGACACAACGCAACTGTATAGAATAGATTAGAATGAGAAGAACAGCATGGTACAGCTAAGCACACACTGGAATGAATAGATGGAGCACACAATATAGAAGAGCGTGGCTTAGAATGAATGGAAGAGAATAGAATAGAATGGAATGTGATTAACATTTTCCGCACAGCTTTATTCTATGCTGTTACAGTTGGATGCTGTTTAAATGAGCCAAACAAACACAATAAGTATACTGAGTTACAACAGGTGGAATAGAACAGCACAGAATAGATGAAACGATGGAACAGAACAGAAGAGAAATCAATAGAATAGAAAAGCATGTATACTCGCAGAGCAGATAACAGATAGATTCCAACAGATACAACGGCATAGAGGAGAAACAGCATGAGAAGAGAAGAGCTGGAGAAGAATGGCCTTGAGAGCAAAGACCCCGCCCCCTACCTTGAAGAGCCGCAGGATGTTGGCCACCATGATGGACACGGAGCTGGCCGCCGCCCCGATCACGCCCACAATCTTATCCGGCTTGGTGAAGACGGGCGGGTCCCCATTGGCGCAGCGCACGTCGGAGCCGTCCTTCTCGATGAGCGCCTGCACGAAGGTGAGCGACTGCTCCAGGGCGTACGTGTCCCGGGAGCAGGTGTCCAGGATGCGGGCGCCCAGCGTGACGTTGGGCAGCAGCTCGGGGTCCTTGTTGATGAGGTCGATGGCGAACATCATGGCCTCCAGACGGTGGATGCCCTTCTCCTTCTTCAGGTCGCCACAGGGGGCGCCGCGGTCCCCCCGGGAGTGCACAGGGAAGAGGCCGCCCAGGATGACGTCCCCGTCCAGACGGATGGAGTGGGCGTACTCTGGCGCCCCCTGCTGGGGGTCCAGGGGAACGCGTTGGGTTGTGGCCCCGGCAAAGGGGAGGAGGCACACGCCGGCCGCCACCGCCAACAGGAAGTAGAAGCAGGGCGAAAGCGCAGAGGGGGCGGGGCTCCGCTGGGGCTCCATAGCAACCAGACGGCAGCAGGCGATTGTGGTAAAAAACGGGGGTAATTCCTGTGTGGTGCTTCTGGTGTGGTCAGTCGGCCAGGGGGGTCTGAGGCACAGGGGTGGAGCTAACCAAGCCCCATATGCACATCATAGTGGAGAGACAGGGGCAGACTGGGCGAGCCAGATAGAGAGACAATGAGAGAGAGAGAGCGGAGGTGTAGAGATGTGCTGTACTGAGTAATCCACAATTCACATCTTCAGCAGGATCCTGGTGGGAAAAACACATACATAATATTAAACCACACAACTGACTCAGTGTGTGTGTGTGTGTGTGTGTGTGTGTGGTCTATCTACCCAACACATGTAAACACTCGAGGCAAGAACCAGACACAGCCGAGCGTGACTCAGACATGACACATACATGCACACACATGCATAATCTATGCTGTGCACAGGCACACACAGGCACACCTGACAGACCCAAGCGCACCTAGACATGTGCTTGTCGGCAGGTGACACACACGCACACACGCGCGCACACACACACACACACACACACAGAGCGAGACAGACGCAAAGCGTGGACACACACTTCCAGACAGGAAAGGCTTATTGGGGGACTCTTGGTATCCACCTTGGAGGCAGCTAGCTTGCGTCATCCTAACACCTGCTGTCATTTCTGCTGCAGTCAACTAAACACACATGCTAAACAACCTCTCCAAGTCTCCCCCCTACAGGTAAGACATCCACTAGCACCACAGATACATCTAGGTTACCCGTTTAAGTGTTAAGTATGACCTTAAGATGCTGGTTGGTACACTGGTAGCTTTAAGGAGCAGCGATGGGCCATCCTATTGCGGTATGCAGGTTTCCGTTGCAAACCAATTCCGACGTCCGAATTTATTAGCGATGCTCTTTGGGTAAAGGCCCGTTCAGTTCAGTGAAATCAGCTAGTGTATAGATATCGTTTGGAAGCACAACACAGGTTTCCGTTGCAAACCAATCACGACGTCCGATTTTATTAGCAATGCTCTTCGGGTAAAGACCCATTCAGTTCAGTGAAATCAGCGAGTGTATTGATATCGTTTGGAAGCACAACACACGAACGGACACTTCTGACCTCCAATAATACCTCCAAACGCAGTAGGCACAATCTGGACAATATTGTGTATAGCAGGATGAAAGACCACACACACACACACAAACATCAACCTTTCAAATGGCTGCCCTGCTTACCTCGATAAGGAAGCTAATACTCTAGAGACCGGTTTGCATCGTGCAATTTAGCCTGTTAATTAGCTTGAAATTAAATTTCACAACTTGACATTAGCGTTCTGATACAAAATAATGTCTCGGCGCAAATAGGCTAAGAGAGACTCATTTTTTATCTTCAAATGGGTCCAGTTCAACAGAAATGCTTTCGTTATTAATCTCACTATGCAATATCCCACCTACTACAGCGGAGACAGAGTTAATAAGAATAATTCAACATATAATAGTTAACATCTTTAATGGAAGGTGTCCATTTCAGAATCCCAAGTATTAGCCCATTGCTATAAGCTCAAATCCTAGGTTTGAGTGTAAAAACTATAATGTTTCCTTTCTCGCCAATTGCTCAAAAATGTAAATCCTAAAATACTGGCCTGATTGAATGTTTTATATTATCTACTCCTCAATAGGCCATCAGTGTTTTCTGCATGTTCGATCATAGATTATATAAAAATACATTTTAAAAGAGCTAGGCATTTCTGTTTTTTCGTCTTAGCTCTAGTTTATCAGAGCAATTTATCTCTCGATGAATCCATTTATAATTTGATTCTGTCCCAATTAATTCATCAGTTTCTCTGCACTGGACTTAGGTAAAAGCCACTCTTATACTGCCAAGGCCTGTATGATTATACACTCTGCTTTATATAGGTTGGCCCAGCGCTGGCCCATGAGTGTGAGCCTGCTATATTGTTTAATACTGTTTATTTTTCAAATATTGCAGATGTTTGGGTGCACGCCCAAACATGAAGTTCTGCAGTAATACAGTATTTCAACTGTCACACATACAGTATATATTTTAAATAGAGAATGATGCCCATGAAAATAGGATTTCCTTAAGCAACAGTGCCATAGGGCACCAATCATAATCATAATGTGTGGGAGTGCTGAGTGTGTGTGTGTGCATGCGTGCGTGCGCATGCTCGTGTGTGCATATGCTCGACTAGTAGTTTCTCCAATTTGAGTCACATATGTCTGTGTGGGATGTTATTATTTGCAGTGGGCATCTGTTATTCTTGTGCCATATTGTAAAACACGAGTCTGCATCCAGAATTATCTCACCATTCCTGCCAAATTAAACTCTCAGCATAACACTTGCATCGTCTTTTGAAAGTTACTTCCAATTTACTGTTACTATAAATCACTACTTCCACAAGTTTTACAATAAACCTTAATATTGTTATAGGTTGCACTGGAGCAAATACTGATCTTTTGATATTCACAATACATTTAATATGGAATATGTCGTTTTACCATCTCTCAACAGCTCAGATTCACCACAGGGATCACCCATATTCAACCCAGACCTTAAAAGTAAAGTAAGTCATCATCGAGAATGCTTGCTAACTTCAAACTCAAATCAAGACAAAAACACCTCTCCCTTCAATGCCCTATCACGCCCACAAGGAGGTATTTGATGAATATGACCAGTGTATTATCTTAAAACCATTTACTATATCTGTAAATACAAAGATTCCTATAGGCTTGTAGACAACCCTGGTAACTTTAGTTGTGACAAAATGTACCATTTTGCATATGTTTATCATTGGGCTCATAATGCAAAAATCTGATGAAAATGTTTGTGCAGAAATATACAGTAGGCCTATAAAGTCATCACCATACTGAACGTTGTCTGATGTAAAGAGATATTCATTGTAGTTTGAAGGCTTCATTTGTTGCCTATTGAACTGCATTAGCCCAGTGAAGCCTGTGCACAAACAGAGTGTTTCTCAGTAGGAACGCTATCTCTTAAGATGTGCTATACACACACATCATTTTTTGAAGATAACCAATCCTTGAAGTGCACTGGAATCCTTTTGATCCAATCTCAGAAATGTTTTTTATTTTTGTGACTGAATTAAAGACTGAAAACGATGTTCAAAAAGAAATATAATCAAAAGAAAAGCAGCATTAAAATAAAAGTACACAGCAACGACCACCCTGTGTGCATTCATACAGTATAAACACCAGGCTTTGTAGCTGGGGCATATGCAGTTCTTACCGAAGGGTAACTCTCTAAAGCCCAACTCCTCTATATAAAAACATGAGCTGTTCCAGCAGCTTCACAACAGGTTATAAAGCAGGCATGACAGAGAGGGGCGGGCGACGTTTGACGATGACGATAGATGAATGAGGGTCTCTGACCCATCATCTCCCGCTCTGTCTTAACTTAAACCAATAACAGCTCACCCTTCCCCTCTCCAGGTTGCTTCCATCCTCCTCATTTCCTCTCTTCTCGCCCTCTCCTCATTTACACTATCTCTCTCGCTCTCTTTTGTCTCCTCTCATCTCCAACTCCAACCACCCAACAGTTAGCCTGCCGGTTGGCCTCTTGGGGTTGCTCCTTTCACTCCCGTCTCTTTTACACAGAAACACTAACTCTCCAACCACCTGAACCAAGAGACACTATTTGACCACAACTTCTCATTTCATGAAAACCACTTGCTACGCCATCATACTCACACTTAAACACACACAGCCATACAGTACATCAGTCACACAAATTGGTGAAAGATGTTAAATATTTTCCCTGCCCAATCATTATTTATTAATGCAGTGGGACTGATGTTATGTTGGAATCTGGATGTATTACTCCTATAAATAATCAAATGTCTGTACAATATAGTACCACCAGAAGTATGTGCTACCGGTGCCAAACTTGTAAAACGTGTTTTTTAATAAACAAGTATATACATTTTTTAAATCAACATTGAAAAGGCCTGTGCCTGCTATGAGGTCGGAATCTCAGGATAGAGTTTAAACAACAAATCGTGCTCCATCAGTTGTAGACCAGGACAGATCAAAGTATCGCGTGGATGTGGTTATCCGGCGTCGTCCGACGTCCGAATGACTGCTGTGACAGTCGGGCAATTCTGCCTCTTGCTTTAGGCGATATCACAGAGTGTTCACTTGGATTAATAGCCAAATCACAAACACAAAACGGCGAGTTTTTTTTTTGCGATTGGTCTATGTGCATCAAAAACCCTGAACAACGTTAGAAAAAAACGCACGGATAATTGGAGGCAAATATTCTCCAATTAGGCTAGCCTAAAGGAAATATAAATTATCCTGCAGGCTATAGGTGTCTGCCACTGCCATTGAATATGCTATATATTCTCTCATCTAAAATGGTTCAGGGTGATCCATTAAAATACGAATCGGCTATCTACAATTAATAAACTAGCAAGTTAAATAATTAGGCTACAAAGCTATAGCCGCTGTGACTAGGGGAACCGCAACACCCCTATAAAATAAATGGCAGCCTAATCCATGCAAGCGAAACAACGACGAAAGACTCATTATGTACCTTAGGAAAATAAATTAATTCAGATGATGAGGATATTGGAGCGCATTCCTTAGGGGTCCCCGTTTGCCTTGAGGCAACTTCCTTGCGGACCTCAGCAGTTTTCCAACATAATCCGTGAGAGGTTTATCCTCAAGAGCGATGCGATTTTAGGAGAAAAAGACCAGTCAATACCCTAAAAGTGATCTTCAGCAACGCCCCCCCCCCCAAACGAAAAAAAACGTCCGTTGTTTAGAAGTTTGTCGCATTTACGATCCCACGGTCAGAAAACTATCATCTAATTAATTTGGAAATTCTAAATCAGCGAGAGAAATAGGGAGACCGTTAGAGAGATTGGATGAGAGACAGAATTAGTCTATAGTACACAAGAGGAATTCCCGAGGTTTGGCGCCTGGAGGAGTCGAGGATTCTTCACGATCAATCATTTGGATCGACTCACCTGATGTTCCAAGTGCTGGGGTCTTCTCGTAAGCCTTCTCGTTAGACCACCGATACAGTCAGGTGAGCGCGTTGAAAGGGACAGCGCGCACACATCCACAGCAAGCGCGCCTCTCCGCCAAATGAATCACAAAAATACTCCCACTGGCAGCGAGAAGGGTCTCTCTCACTAATACACACTTGGTCTCTCTCTCTCTCTCTCTCTCTACCCACCCCCCCACCCCAACACAAGCACTCATGCACCATCTCTCTTGAATCACCACGGCTGTAGGTTTTTGAAGCTTGCACAAATTGTCTCCAAATATTCAATATATTTGGGAGGGGTAATTTTTAGGCATCTGCTCCAAATCACGGTGTAATTGTGCAGCAAACGCCCGCCAAATCAGTCATGTTTATTACTAGTCAATCCAATCGATAGGCCAAGTTTTCGCAAAGTGGCTCGTGGTCAGTGTTTCCAACACATTAATAAGTCATCAAAATATGCTCACATAGGCGTTGCACCATACACAGTTAATTGCCTGAGCCACAATCCATTTTTACTGCCTATTGATTTCACCCTGTAAAACATGGCGCCACGGTCTGTGATGGGTTAAATTAAATAAATGAACCGCATCCCATCTGCTATGTAATAACAATTTGATAAGCTGCGAGGATTAAGACATCACGCCATCGAAACAGACCCGGGCGTTCTCTCTTGTGTGACTATGTTGAAGATGTGCGCAACATGTTCAATTTGTGACATCGCAGCCGTTAAGGACGGGCGAAATGGACCTTTGCCTCCATCTAGCGGTGGTTTCTGTAACTGCACATAGCAGTGTCCTGAGGGTTGAGGCATCTCAACTGCTATAAAAAATGTTTTATTTAGATGGGGATAAGCCTATGTCCATTATGATGCACACATTCCTCGTGACTATGTTTTGTATGTGTTTAGTCTGAGCTGAAATATTAATAAATCATTCCATATGAGCGCATAACCATACTATACAAATAATAGTTAGCAAAAAGTTCCATTCATTAAGTGACTTACACAAACACTGCAGGTGATTGGATGGATATTATGAATGCTCACAATGTAAGCCCATGTCATACACAAAACCAGCCGAGACCACCTCATAGCCACTTATGGCTATTCTGCCCTCATTTGTATGAGGTGTACTACACTGTAATACACCTATAGGTTGTCCTTAATCAAATGCTAATTTACAGATATATACAGGTTGTCCTTTGTGATATGATCATATTTAAATTGGAAATTGTTGGCAGGATATAACATTTGGAAATATAGTACATATAAAACAAATGTTGATGTTAGGCACATTATATTTGAAACATTGATGGAAACAGCTTATTTCAGAAAACAGAGGCACATTACCGCACTTGGGATTTTAAAGGAGTATAGCTTTATTTATTTAAATGTTTAGTTGTACATTCTTGTCACAAATGAAAGGCTTTTTCATACTCTCCTCCGGTTCTCTAGAAGGTGAGCTTATAAAGGTATTACAATTAGGAAAGAAACAAAAATAGGAAAGAAATGTAATTTGAAACAAATGTTGGAAATGGAAAATATGTGCTTCAAAATAAGTTTAACACAAAAGTCAACAGATTAAACTAAACTTGCTTCAGTAACAAACTAGTAACACAGACTGCTTGAAGCATATGCACTCCCAGTAACATACAGGACAACTGTCGTCTTCAAATTTATATTTTAGTGTTTCCTATGCCATCCTTCCAGAATAAATCAATATATACACATTTGAGACCTCATGGCACAAGCATTTTAGAAAAATACATTTTGGTCAGTTATTCCTTCAGGGTTTTGTTTCATGGCTTTCTCGTTGAACAAAACAATATACATTTGGTCAGGTTGAGGTCTTCCTAACCTCCACTTCTCAGTGTTTCAAAGACTACCCCAGAATGTTACTTTCTACAAACTAACTTTCCATCCAGAAAATAAGAGCCAACTAATTATTTAACATAACTAATGCAGTGTTTAGACCCTTGATTGAGAAAAAAGTACCAGCAGTAGCATTCAGAGCTAATGTTAACCCACCTCTCGTTTAGACTTTAATAATAAAAAATACTTGAAATACTCAGTTTTAATGACGCAGCATAGGTGAAGTGAATCTTGGGTTATAGCAAACTGACATGGCAAAAGATAGTCATGTAAACAGCTCACATGTAGGGTGTTAGTGCATGCCACTCAAAGGGGTGAATGGTTAACCTCATCACATCTCCAGTTAGGCACTAGCGACAGACACATAGGTACAGTGTGTGTTGCAACATTCTGCTAGAGACCATATAGATGTCGTGCAGCAATGCACTGCTGTTGTGGCAGTTCTAGAAAAAAGGCGGGAGTACAACCAGTGGGCAATTGGTCCATCTCTAAACTGAAAGGTCACCCAGGAAGATACTCAGACAGCCATTTTAGGTTTGTTAAACTGCTGATATTGATACTTACGCAGTAGTCTGTGCCACGGGAACATGGGGCATGTGATGAGATGGGCTAACTAGCAAGCCTGAGGACCTCACTTGTGGGAACATTATGCACAATATGTCAATGGTACAACTTAAGGGTACTATTGCAAAATGCCATATTGACAAATATACTCATTTTAATTCATGTCACGCTAATACAGTTTGTAAAAAGAGGTATTTTGTCAACCGTAGCCTTATTTCATTTACTGCCAGCAGGTCAGAGCCAAGCCCACTTCACACTTAACTGTAAGCATCACATTGGAATTATGGGAAACTCATTTAGGAATATACCCACTCACATCTCAGCAAGCAGTATTGCTATTTTATGAGAGCCCAGCTACAAAACTGCTTGATAGCTAAGCTACTACTGGGGTGGGGTATCACACATACTCAACAGGGTATGGCCAAAGCAGAGATAGCCCTCAATAATTATGGCATTGTAATTCTGTGGCTCCTGTTAAACTATAGGTCTAACACATCCAACTGAACTGAACAGTCATTTAGACTGACAGCAAAGAAAAATGGTTCTTGTCAAGGACGTGTGTCTGGACTACACTATAACCATTCAGCAAACATAGAGGAGAATTTCATGGTTATTAAAGGGCCACCTTAGTGATAACAAACACCACTTTCAAATGCTTAGAATGGCGATGAAGAGACATAGCCCTAGACTTTCAATCCCGACTTATTATGAAACGCATCAAAAATCATTTTGGTAATCATTGTAATATTTTGTGTAAATTATAGTACCATATGCCACTTTAGGCCACACAATCATGGGATTACGTCAAAACAGAAATTCACAGGTTTAAAAAAAAAAAAATCTCTTACATTGACCACCTGTAACTTTTGTAAAGTTGGTCATTAAGACTCAAACTATCGTGCCCACTGGACAGTGACAGGCCTACATTCTCTAAGGCAGATGAAGAGGCAATGGATTTACATACAGTCCATACATAGCTATAGGCGCACAGTATAGAGGTGGAGTGACCTACTAACTTCTCAACAGAGGGTCTATTCTTCTGCTCTGTGGTGTAGGGATGACCATGCCTTGGAAAGACTTGACAGGAAAAACAGGTTTCCCCATTCTCTCTCAAAGTTAAGACATCTATAATTCCCCATCCGAATGCAATACTCTCTAAAAACATAATCTAACAGCTATATGTGTGTGCTTTTACAGATCCTCTGAACTGGCCCTGTGTGAAATCACATCTGTATAAATTATTATTATTTCATATTATTTCATATCAGTGTAAATGCAGCCAATAGGAAGTTCACTTGGTGACCATGTGACCTGAGCAGTCATGCAAGACGCCTTTGCTAACTGTTAGAAGCTTTCTGCGTAAATTCACATTTAACTGAATATAGATAACAAAAGGTTAGGCTGGGCTAACCAGGAGATGGTGACTGCCATATTTAACATAGCCAGAATAGCGGTAATGCTAACAGGCATGTCCACAGACAGTGACTAAACCTACCAGTGGCTAGATAGCTGGACCATACATATTCACCTTATTTTAAAAGTGGACTAGATAGATTGTGTGTTTTTGTGAGTGTGTGTAGGGACGACTCCAGACTAAATATCTAACCAGTTTAGAGTGAAGGGGGGTTGTCTAATATTTGAAGGCGTCTGTAATGGATTTCTATAATTCATATCTTGCAGAGACTTGTCGGTCACTTTTGGAAGAAAATTAGGACTGCTTTCTGAAGCAAAACAATCAGTATGCTAAAGTGAAGTCCCCCCCCAAAAATATTATGATTGCGTTCAGGTGCAAATCATTCAGTATGCTAAAGTGGCAGCCCTCCCCCAGCAAAACAAACATGGCTAGAATGTTTGGGCATTTGTTTCATTGTTCCCCATTCAAACATAATGAAAATACCCTGTGTGCATTTTTGTAGGCAGTCGTGTGCTTTGCAAACAAATCACTAGTCACATCTCCTTAGCGCCCCCTAGCCTCAACCCTTTGAACTAAATGTACAGATAGCAAAGCAGAAATAATAATGATTGCATTTCCCGTTCTGTTCCAAAACAAAATTACGATCTTCATCCGGTCTTCACACTGTAGAGGCCGCACGCCACGCGCCCACAAACACTCACACGCCTTCATAGTTGACGCCTCCTTAGTTATTTCACCAAGAATGTAGTAGCAGGTATCGCTTGTATATAGATCTGTATTTACATTAGGTAGTAGTGACTCCACAGTACTCTCCAGTCCACTCCACACACAGCGCCATCGTCAGGCCGCTTCCGTGGACACTCAGTTGGTTCCCTTCATGCTATCCTCCCATCAAATAGTCATATTCCACCAATAGCTTTCCTCCTTGAGAAAGAGGCAAATACAGGGATGCTGTTGTTGGTGCATGACCTCGTGTTTTTTTTTTTGTCGTCCTTCCTTCGTTCCGTCCCGTACGCCATTCCACATCTCTGGGCTTGGGTGTGACTGCAATTTGTGATTCTCACCTCTGTCACCGCTGTGGTCAACTGGAGCAGCAGTGAGTCAGAGAAGAGATGAGGGAAGGGTGAACAAGAGAACACGTTGAAAACAGAACTATTTGTGTGTGGAACTGCCCTTGTGGTTGGAACCAATGTCACAGTTGTATTGTTGTTTCACATGCACGCACTCCTCTCTACTCCTCACACTTCCTCCCACACATGGACAGTCCTGCTTCTAAACTAAAAGAAATGTTTGCTGTTGATTTCCAAGCATAAGGAGACAGAGGACAGCAGCAAGAAACGAAAAGGTAATGAATACCAATGACAAAAAGTCAAGCAGAATTAGAGACGGAGAACACAAAGGTGACAAGCACATGCAAGGGAAACGGGGTGTAATGCCCATTTACTTACAAAGTGTTTTCAATTCAATGCGCTAGATTTTCAATCTGTGCAGGTATGATTCTACTTGGCGTTCTCTCTCACGTTGTCCACAGACATCAAATACATCTCAAAGTATGTATTTGATGGGGAAAGTAACGAGTTGTAGGGCAAAATAAATGTGTCTGTTATTCCCTGCCAGGTTCACAAAAACATAAGAGTCTCAATGCATCTCAATGCAGGCAGTGCAGCTTTACAGCGCCAGCTACGCGGCAGAGTGGGCGTGGCAACGACAGCCAACCGATGACTAGCGGTGTGGGTGTGAATGCGTCGCAGTGTGCTGTTTACTCACCACGGCACCTCACCAGAGCAGGGACTTGGAGCGGGTGTTCACACCCTTCCTCCTGCTGTCCCCTGAGCTGTTGGCCACGGCCGCGGCCGCAGCGTTGCGATGGCTGCGCTTGTGGGACTCCAGGTACAACTGAAATAATTGGTCAGGGGGGCAGGGGGGTTAGCTTGTGACAGAGGAGCTAACACGCCACTGGCTGTCTATTAGACACTATTAAGTAGCACACTGTTTATATATTCAAGTAGCACGCTGTGTTTATGTATTCAAGTAGCACGCTGTGTTTATGTATTCAAGTAGCACCCTGTGTTTATGTATTCAAGTAGCACCCTGTGTTTATGTATTCAAGTAGCACCCTGTGTTTATATATTCAAGTAGTACCCTTTGTTTATGTATTCAAGTAGCACATTGTGTTTATGTATTCAAGTAGCACATTGTGTTTATATATTCAGGTAGTACCCTTTCTTTATGTATTCAAGTAGCACGCTAAGTGGTTGAGGTAGACTTTATTGTTGTCCGTCAATGTGATGGGCAGTGATCAAATAATTAATTATTTTTATGACAAAACTATTTATTAAGTATCTCCATTTTACACTTAAAAAAAAGCAGCATCTGTTTAGCATGACAGAATCAGATTGATTTAAAATTAACCCATATAATCTTATAATTTCTTGTGATATTATTGGGGCAGTGGGGCATATCAGTTATAAATCACAGCTAGCCATCGCAGCAGCTGTCATGTTGTTGTCTTGGTTTTGATGATGTGCTGGTGAGAAATAAAACATTTTCCTGTGTTTGGGCAGTTCAAACTACTGCTCTTCGTGTCTCCCTTATCGAACTTCGGTTTAAGAAAAAGATGACGCTCAAATGTTGGTAAATTGAAATATTTGCTACTGCACAGGCTAAACAGAAATATGTGGAACATGAACAGACTGTATAGCGTGTAGTGGCTGGTGATGTGTGGGGCAGATACATAGTATGATGTCGATTTAACCAAATGCATGTAGGATACACGAACACGCTAGCTAACAAAACGCATGGAAGGGAGAACAGATGCCTCGGCCTGGATTTTGTGTTGTTCCACGATTATGTTAGATTCAATTCCCTAGCTTAGCATTAGGCCCATTGATTGTGTGTTTCTCAAATATCCAATATCCTATTTCAAAAAACAAACTTGCTGTAGCAGTATAAAGTTCCAGTGCCTGTTTCAGCACAAAGGCAATATTTACACTGATCGGTGCACGTGTGCCCCCCTACAAATGAAACAGGCAGCATTCGAATACCCGTACTTGTCTACTATATAGTAGGCAAAAAGCAGTACGTCACAATTAGTAGTATGTCTGAATACTCAGTAAGCAATTGGTAGTAGTCGAGTGGCGTACTCCCTCCGTAGTGTACAAACGTTCCACACTACGCTATCCCATAAGTCAGTTGGGCACTATCCAGAAAAAAAAAATTGAAGAAGAGAAATAGCGGTAAATAAAAGATACCACGACGGGAGCAAGCAGCGAAGGTGCAGCGATGTACAAATGTAAGTATCATAATCATACTATCACTCCAAAGATAATTTAATAAGAGTGGATATAAAGTCGTTATTCGTCGCTATTGAGGTGAGTTTTCGCAGCAAACATCCGGGTCAAAGGACAGGTGAGATGGCAGTTGAATATATCCAAATTGTGTCCCTACTACTCGCTCGCTTACTCATAGAACGTACTAGACTAACGGTTGGGCATCACTGCACCTTAGCGAGGGGCGGTGTTTGCGCCTTTTTGAGTTCATACGGTTCAACAAATTCAACGATTAGATTGGAATGGACCCATTTACTGAGCGTACCCTCCTTACAAACAAACGATTAACGAACAAACTTTGTTGTTGTGCAGAGCCGCGGCTATGTCGACTAGCCATATACCGACCTTTTTGGCAGAAGGTCTGAATTATTAGACAAAAAAAACGTATGTTTCTAGCACTTACCGTTCTCAAGATATGATACGAAATATGAACCTATGCTAAATCCGCCGGTGCGGATCTTGGTTTAGAGGGATAACTGAGCGTACCCTTCTTACAAACAAACTATTAACTTAACAATGGCACACAACAATGTGTAACAGTAATAATTTACAAAAGGACACGGTCGAACGGCATACTGTGTATGTGTGTGTGCGTTTTTGCTCATACTGCCCAGCCCTAATTCCTAGACAATATGTCATCTTAGCTAGAGTGTATGTGATATTTGCTTCTATCACACCACCCACACACACACACTACATACATGCTGGTATCACACCAACACACACACGCTGCATACATGCTGGTATCACACCAACACACACACAGCAACAGGATACCTTCTTGGCGAAGGCGCGGCCACACTGGTCACAGGCGTGCAGGGAGAAGTTCTTGGTGACCCTGACCTCGCTGGAGGAGGAGCCACAGGGGGGGTTGTCTGCGGGGGCCTGCTGCTGCTGGGCCTGCTTCTCGCTGCGACGCGTCTGGGGGGGGCTGGGGGCCCGCGCCCTGTGGCCCGACAGGCGCTCCTGCTTGCGGGTGACGGGGGGGGAGGGGGCGCGCGTCGCCGCGGCGACCGCCATCTCCTGCTGCTTCCTGGTGAGGGGCGGCGCGGCGGAGGATGAGGAGGAGGAGCAGGACGCCGGGGCGGCGCAGGTGGAGGAGCGGGGCGAGGAGGCGGCCGAGGAGGAGCAGCAGTCCTGCTTGCGGGTGGCGGGCGCCGGCGGCGACGAGGGCGCGGCGGGGCGTCTGCAGCCCCCGCGCTTGGCCGGGTGGGAGTTGAGGACGGCCTCGGCGGGCCGCTTGACGGCGCGGTGCTCCAGCTTGGGCATGATCTTGGCCAGGTACCCGGACGACTTCTTGTGCACCACCGTGACGTGGCGCAGCACGTCGCGCTTGCGCCGCGACTCGTAGCGGCACAGCGGGCAGCGGTAGAACTTGATGAAGATGTCCGTGCCGTCCGTGTGCAGCTCGATGTGCTTGGTGAGGTTCTGGCGCGAGCTGAACTGCCGCTTGCACAGCTTGCAGAACAGCTGCTTGAAGTCGAAGCCCACCAGCAGCCGGGGCGCTCGGCCGCCGCCGCCGGACGCAGCCCGGGGGCTCGACGGGGCCTCCTCGTCCCGAACCTTCGCCCCCTCCTTGGCTGCCGGGAAGGGCGACGAGGTGGGGCTGCTGAACATGTCGTCCTGTTCCTCCTCCTCTTCATCCTCATCCCCCACCTCCTCCTCCTCACCCTTCACCTCCTCTTCCTCATCCTCCTCCTCCTCCTCTTCCTCCTCCTCCTCGGAGGTGTCGGCGCGGCTGGAGAGGCCGGCGGTGGCGGCGCTGCCGCTGCGCGACGGTGTGGCGGCGGGGGAGGCGGTGGCGGCGCTGCTGCTCTTCAGGCTGTAGACGTGGTGGACGATGCGCATGTGTCGCTTTAGCATCACCTGCAGGGGGCAGCACAGGGTCACATGGGGCAGCGGCAGACACAGCACGGGGGGGCCTACGCCAGCGTTTCCGTTAGGTCAATGTGTCTGGGAAAGTTTCAATGTACCGGACAAATATTATCTGTGCTTATTATTGACTGATTGAATAAATAGGCTATAGCAAGCAAACAGACAATGTCATGGTATGGGTGAGGGTTATTGTAGGCTGTATGGTATCCATTTTTAAACTGCAGCGTCAGCAGCCGCTATAAAGGGGTTATATGGGGCAGTAGGCGGCAGCTTTGGGGTAAGCTCTGGTTACACAATATCAAATATTCCCTGACAATATTATTTAACTTCAACGTTAAACCATACACATTGAAATATAAAACGATGGTGTTAATTAATTATTCAGCGCGTCATTTCACCACAAGCCATACACATGCCTCAAGCCGGTTAAATAGCGTTGGTCTTTTATCAATGATCGCCTACAGAAGGCTAAATAAACAACATTTTAGCGAAGCATTTAATCAGATCATTCTCTTGATCATTCTCTTGAATACTGATGACTCAAGTGCGGTACCAACCACACACAAGTGAGTATGATAAACTTGAGTTGAGACTAGGCCTACCTCTGTGTTTATGTTTGGCTATGTTACCGGTTATCAAAAGCTATGTTTATGTTTCAAGTTAATGTAGGCCTAATGTAAATGTAATCAATGTTATTTCTGTTCAAACACAAGCACAGAAACAAACACCAGGGCTATTCAACCCTGGTCCTGGAGGGCCACTGCAATGCATGTTTTAGATGTCTCCCTGCTCCAACGCTCCTGATTCTAATTATCAGGCTTCTAAGTTAGTTAGTTAGACGCTGGGCTACGCACCAAGTCAAATTGAGGAGTTCTCCTTTACTATCAAGCCTATTTTCGTTTTTGATGCAGCACAATAGAAAACAAACAGAACATACACACACACCCCATCTATAGAAAGGGTTTGCAATAAATGGCAACAAGTCCACCACAGTAGGCCAAATTACACTGTGTTGAGCCCTGAGACCATTAAAGGAGTGCCTCGCCCAAAGAAGAGCATGAGTGTATTGATTACTATCCCCTCACAGCACTACAACGCTGGAAGCACAAAGGCCACAATGGACAACATGGCCGCTGCATTGTTCCCATATGACCGAGATCAGATCAAATATTTGAGGAAAATAAAGAAAACACCACATTGATCCTTTATCACCTCCATCATGAGAACAACCTTGTCCTCTTACAGCACTGCAGACTGTGAGGGACGTTTTATTATGAATAATAATAATTTATTATTATTATTATTATTATTATTATTATAATAAAAAGAACAATAGTAATCCTATTAATAATCATAATAACAATAATAACAATACCAGTACTACCACCAATAACAATCTTATTAATAATGATAGTAATAACACAAGTGGTACTAATACTCAACTACAGACCTGGGAGCTGTAGTTCTTCTTGCATATCAGACAGCGACAGCTGGCCAGGTTGTACTGCAGTGGGGCTGGAGCCTGGCTCTTGCCTTTGGAGCCCACGGGCGTGGTCTTGGGGGTGTGGCCCCGTGTGGGCGAGGCTGAGGCGCTCCTTCTGGGGGGCGTGGCCTCCAGGTTGAGGAGCTGGCCGGGCCGCGTGGCGATGTCCGGCGTGATGGTGTCCCGCCGCAGGCCGCGGTGCACCTCGTCAAAGTGGCGCCGCACGTTGGCCTTGGTGGCGAAGCACTTGTAGCACACGGGACAGGACTTCCCTGTGGGGGAGCTGGGGAACCGGGCCCGGCCTGTTGGCACGAGACACTGTGATGGATGTGTGGCAACTACAACCAGCCTGTTAACAGCAGACGTGACATCATAACAACAAACAGAACTAAAGATGTGATCCCCATCTGTGGCATGACTGATGGAGCGTTTCTCCCTTGAGGCCCACACGTACCCTTCACCATAGACAGCAGGCTCGTGGGGACCGTGCGCGTCTCCGTGAACTTGCGCAGCTCCTCCAGCTTCTTTTTGTGCACCTTGCGGCAGTGGCGGCGGATGCTGCGGCGCGAGTTGAAGTCCTTGCCGCACAGACAGCAGGAGATGGTCACGTCCTCCACCTGCACAGAGCACACGCGCGCAATGTGGGAGACAGTAAAAGCATGGGCAGTCATTCTTGCTAGCTTCCAGCTCAAACCAAAACAATATCGCCTCGCACGTAGAAATGCACTGTGGAGCGAAGCGTAGTGCTGCGGCTTTGTTGATACGAGCGGTGTTGGACGCTTTCTTTATGTTACTATCTACGGAGCCAGGGCTGTGTAGAAGTATCAGATTCAACACGTACAGAGAATGATGTACTAGTTTCTGGAAAACTAATACACTTTTATAAAAAGTGTATTAGCTTAACTTTTAGCTTGCAATATAATAGATGACGTTACCTTTAAGTGACACACCTGAATTTAGTTTAAATAACTGAGTAGTAATACAATGTTATTTAAAATATTGTAAAATATAAAAAAATAAAGCTGCCGTATTTTACATTACTTTATTATAACACTTGATTTTTTTGTTACCGGTACTTTTTTGTTACTCAAAAATTAAGGAATAAAAATTAAACAAGCCATAATCTGATGGGCACAGAATAACAATTATCCTGTATCTTTGGCAATTGGGGGATGGTAGATTGAATGGGACAGAGAGCTATGTTATTGCTATTTTTAACACATCTTATTATGCATTTGTCATGATGAATTGCTAACAAGCTATGTTGTTTGGTTTAAAATATATAGAAAAAAATGTAATAGGAATAATGACATTTGCACACTGGATGATCAAAACAACACATATCTGATTTTGTATCGGGATTAATGCCGCTATAGTTGGAAAAACAAAAACAATCTAATGAATATAATCTAATAATGCTCTTATCTTGCCGCTGCTCATGTTACCATACCTAGCAAATGGAATGGGAAATCAGCCAAGAATGCAATCTCGATAACTAGTGACGGCTGATCAATGGAGGACTCTGGGTCACCTACTATTCATTAACTAATTAGGTGTTAAACAACGCAGGTCAGTTCGCAATGCTCCATTGAGTGTGTACATGCATTGCATGCATTCTCTAGTTTTACTGTTAATACATTTTTATCCTTTCATTTACATGCAATATATATATTTAGACACATAAAATTGATGTTTTTACATTTAGAGTATATGTACACTGCAATGCTTCTTTAAATGTGCATTGGTCTCTTGATGTTTTCCACAGCTGTAGTACAAATTCACTACAACGTTAATAAATGTGTTAACAAATGCGTACATGTCTCTGTATGTGTGTGTGTGCGTGTGCGTCCACCCACCCCACTGGTGGAGCCCTCCTCCTCGGCCGCGGGGGCCTCCTCTTTGTCCTCGTTCTTCACCTCTCGTCGCCGCTGGACGGGGGGCGGGGCGCTCTCCGGGCCGCCGCCCGTCTGGCTGGGCGACTCCTCCGCCGCCTCCCCCCGCTCCTCACCCCACTCCGCGGGGCTCTGCCTGCCGCTGCGGAGGCCAGGGGAGACGCGTCAGAGCGGCTGGTGCTTAACAGAGACCCCCGTCCCGACCCCCCCTGCCTCACCCCACCCACCTGGGCGTGGCGTGTGCCGGGTAGCGGGCCACGTCCTGCTCCGTGCTCAGGTACTGGTACACGGCCTTGCTGCTGCTCTGGATGGGCTCCAGGCGCACCACGTAGTCCGGCTGGTCCTTCTTGGGGTAGATGGCCTCCAGCAGCTCCTTGACGGCCGCGCTCTGCTGCCTGTCGTCGCCCGGGGGACCTGTTGGGCAGCGTTGGCTCTCAGTCACCACTGTGTTGGGCTACACGCCTATTGTGACGTGGCTAAGGCCTCTTAACATGGCGTTCTCGTGAGTTAATGTACAGCATGTCCTGTGCGGTTGAAACCAGTGTAGAAACGCAATGTTGTCGTGGCTGGTGTTCCTAACCTCCCTAAAGCCAGTAGTGTCTCAACCATCTAGTGTGGGGAGCGGGTAGCACTAGAACACTGAGTAATTTGCCTTTAAACATGACAAAGTCTTGCAACAAGAAAACGTGCACGCGAGCATACACACGTATGAGAGCCAGATTTTTCATTCTCGGTGCAAACACGGTAGCCCATTTGTCACGTGATATTTTAAAAAAGACACGTCGTGTCAGCGATCGTTATGGACTCCTGATTGTGAAGAATGGCACAATCAGTGCAGAAAGCAACTCGCTTAAGGCCACGTGCAGCTGAAAAAGAAGCACTTTCAAAGAAACTGTTGTTACCCGTGCGGCAAGAGCAGTGATTATTGTCACAGTTAGATGTGAGTGAACTTTCAGAGGTTGGGATGGACCTCTGAATATGACAGAGGCATCTGGAGTAAATGAGAATGAGAGGAGAGGAACAGGGTCAAGAGATGAATGTGTCATTTCCATGTCGTTGACACAAAATGTTAAACGTACGACTAATCTAAAAATAGCAAAACGCTCTTTCCATACCTGCACTCATCAACTGTTTTGTCTCAAGTGGGTGGAGACCACTCTAGCTTTCCCCCTCACCTCATTTAAGAAATAATATTCTATATAGACCACTTCATCTTCTACAACAAAGGCAGTGCCAATACCACTCTGTTACTCACAGGCAGCGGGACAAGAGCATTATGAAAATCTAACTTTATATTGATTCTGTATGAGTATAGTGTATGCGTCTGTCTGTTGAAAAGTGTCAGCTAATTATAGCTTACCGTACTTCCATATAGTTTAGCCAAGCCAAATGCTATTTAGCTAACTTAAACAAAAGGCTAACAAACAATCAGGAAACATCCATCCATCCATCCATCCATCCATCTTCATCCGCTTATCCAGAGTCGGGTCGCGGGGGGCAGCAGCTCCAGCAGGGTACCCCAAACCTCCCTTTCCCGAGCCACATTGGAAAGCTCTGAATGGGGGATCCC
>JAODTR010027806.1:0-22601 GCA_025399935.1 Amblyopsis rosae
GCCTGGACCAGCACTACCCCAGCACTAACCAGTATGAACCAGCCTGGACCAGCACTAACCAGTATGAACCAGCCTGGGCCAGCACTACACCAGCACTAACCAGTATGAACCAGCCTGGACCAGCATGGAATTCATGCTGGCTTTCCAGACTGACTCTCGAGGTGAAGTCAAACTGAAGCTAGCTGAGGCTAGCTGACTTCTTTCTGCCTTCGAGCAGAAGGTTTCTTTCTTCCCTTTAGCATTAGTGAGCTACTGTATTTGTTAAACCAACCAGAAAGGGCTTCCTCATATTTGCGTTCTGGCTGAAGAACACCTGCCTATGAAAGGTCTTGATTAAACTTGCATAATGTCATGCTACAGTACTGTAAATAAGCAATTTGACCCTGGAATTTGTGAAAATATTTTTGCTGCCACTTCTTCGTGAACAGTTTGTTTTTGTGGAACCCAGAAGCCGGTAGGTGACATGCATCTTGCATACTAATGTTACATAATAACTTGTACTCATAATTTGGATTTATACTTTGTTGTTGCTGTGGTTTGGCTTCAGGTGTGTGCTTTTGTTTTTGGTTATTGATCTTCTCAGCAGGGGAACAGGAACCCTTACAATGTATGTGCGTGTGTGCGTGTGTGTGTGTGCTTGCGTTTGTACACCTATTGACAGTTAACTCCACTGTGCATATGCCTTTCCTCTGGTTTCCCATCTAGGTGTGTGTTGTGTGTGCTGTGGCCTCCTGAGTGGCGAGGAATAAAAACCTTGAGGTGAGCTCAAAGGGGTTTTTATTCAAATGTAAGGCTGCTCCTTGGCATGTCCAGCCGTTATGTCTGCTGTAGTCCAGGGGGATAGTCGACGTTCCGAGGTCACCGGGAGGCACACAATGTCAGATAAATCCACACGGAAATTACACACAGCCAGTCCTAATGTCCTAATACCAATATATCTGTAGCTCCTTGTTGCGCTCTGCACTCTGCCTGTGGTTTAGGAGAGAGTAGCCTTCCTTCCTCCCCGCTTGCTCTCTCTCTATCATCTCTTCTCGGTTCCTTTTGCTCTCCCTCTGGATCTGCTGGTTGATGAGCTGATCTGTCACACCTGGGGATTCTCCACTGATGGAGACACCTGGCTGGAATGTAGCGCCCTTCCCACACTAGGCCGTGCTGAGGGCATATCCCCTTACGTCGGGAGTTATCCAGGTTACCACAGTGTGTATGTGCGAGCGTGCTCCTTCGTTGTTAATGGGCTCTCATGTGTGTAAAGGCTGGAGTGGGTCTGCCATGTGTCTTGCCCAGACCAGAGATGATCTTCGTGCCCCCCCCCCCAACACTCTACACACACAGCTCGTTGACAGGCCATAACGCATGTTCAATTTGCACGCGGGGCAAAAGAGCTTGCAGTATTTAATCCAGAAATACACTAAAGGGGTAGCCCCACCACCGAAATCCAATATTTAGTCATTTAGAGACATGCTGTCAGTCAGCTTTAGTGCTTTGCAGTTGGGAAATCCATACATTTCATAACAAAACATTGCCACCAGCTCAAACATAGGCTCCAGCTCATCCATTTAGTGAAAACATAGAACTACAAAATAACATTTAAATTGATTGTTGGTTTGTAATGTATTTAGTTTTGAAACTATATTGTCAAACATTGACTGGAGTGTTTAAACATTTTATTCACATCTCGATAGATGTGTGCTGTAGATTTCACAACTCTCTGCTTTGTCTCCGAGCTTTTGTTTTTACCATATAGCATGACAGACAGGGAGGTTTATAGAAAAAGTAACATTGTTGTCCACTATTATCAATATTGTCAAAGAAATGTAGAAAGATTAAAAAGCTTTTTTTGTGACTCACAATACTCTTTAATTCAAGTTTGACCAAAAGCTTGTTTCACCACCCCCCCTCCTTTTAGTGAATGAACTGCATATACTGTACCATTCTATTGGTGCTAGCCAGACATAAACACATATCTGATCTATTTCTTTAAGCAGATGTGTGCGTTTACATCCTGGTGACCTCACAGCGCTGGGCCATGCAGCTGTCACACCGCACACTCCATGAGCCCAGACTCACGGGCTGATAACGAGCAAACACAACAATGCGGTGTGACAAAAAGCATATTCGCTGACTACACCTTAAAATACATGCAATCTTTCTTCTTGCTGTTAAGCAGCTTTGGATGAAAGCGTCCGCTAGCTCAACGACCTCGTTGTAAATGTTCACTGTCTACAGAGGAGACAGGAAGAAAGCTTGCCCTTCCTCGGTACCACTTCTGAGGGCTACTCTGATAAAGGTCTGTGGGAACCCATGTTAGCGTGCTGGAGCCCACTAGGCCACAGCACCGCGATAGACGGAGGCCCTAGTACGCAGGTGAAGCAGAAGGATCTGACTCTCTCTCTCTCTCTCTCTCTCTCTCTCTCCCAACGCGACGCTCACGTCCCTCTGGGGCAAACACTTGCACGGAGAGACGCTTCAATTATTGGACTTTTATCTCGGCGGAGGCAGCCACGGCCGCCGCCGTCGCAAAGCAAAACAACTGAATGATTAAACATAATAGTGGAATAATGATGGCGGGAGACGCACAGGGCCGCCTCTCTTCAGCTCCCGTTCGCCGTGGCGACCGCCAGCATCTCGGCCGCCGACTATCAAAGCGAGGGATGAAAGGCTGGAGCGACGGAAGAGAGGAGGGGTGTGTGAGACGTGAGGGGGGAGGAGGAGGAGGAGGGGGGCGAGACGGAGAGATAAGAATGGAGGGGCAGAACTTTGGGGGAATAAACACAAGTTGTAGCTCTTAAGCCAGCACCGAGCATCAAATGACAGAGAGGGGAGGAGGAAGGAGGCATTCCTCAGTTCGACTCCTCTTCTCTCTCTCTCTCTCTCTCTCTCTCTCTCTCTCTCTTTGTTCTCCTCCAATCCTTTGGCTTTCAGGGAGGCATTTTATGCATTCATAACATGAATCTAAGCTGCCTGCTTGTCTGTGTGTGTGTGTGTGTGTGTGTGTGTGTGTGTTAATGAGACAGTTGGATGGTTGGATTGAATTGACAGTTGGGTTGTGTTCCCTTAATGTTCTGTTTCCCATTGATCCCTGGGTGTTTGCATGCTAGCAGACGTGATTAGCATTCCCAGGTGAGCTGCCAAGGACATCGTTGTGCGGTGCGGTCCGCACTAGATGTCTGTAGTGGGATTGGGATGTTTGGAAGGCTTGTATGAGACCTATGAACCTTAATGTTTTTAGTGTTATAACAAGATATGCCAGCTTTATGCACATTTACAGGTAATAATATCTGTCTGTCATTGTTGTTTTCAAGTAGCTTTCTCTGTCGTCACACATAAACCACGTCTGTAGTTGATTGGTCAGTTTCAGTTGTGACTTGCCACAAATCACACGGATTTAAATCTCTCCAGACGGCTTCATGCGGATGGTGTCAAACTGAAGCTCACGAGATCAGGATGTCTGTCTGTCTGTCTGTCTGTCTGTCTGTCTAGCTAGGCTAACTGCCCTCCACCCCTGTCTGTCTGTCTGTCTGTCTGTCTGTCTGTCTGTCTGTCTAGCTAGGCTAACTGCCCTCCTCTGTCTGTCTGTCTGTCTGTCTGTCTAGCTAGGCTAACTGCCCTCCACCCCTGTCTGTCTGCCTGCCTGCCTGCTTGTCTGTCTGTCTGTCTGTCTGTCTGTCTAGCTAGGCTAACTGGTTTCCACCCGTCTGTCTGTCTGTCTGTCTGTCTGTCTGTCTGTCTGTCTAGCTAGGCTAACTGCCCTCCACCCCTGTCTGTCTGTCTGTCTGTCTGTCTGTCTGTCTAGCGAGGCTAACTGCCTTCCACCCGTCTGTCTGCCTGCCTGCCTGTCTGTCTGTCTGTCTGTCTGTCTGTCTGTCTGTCTGTCTGTCTAGCTAGGCTACCTGTCTGTGTACCTGATGTAATAACAGCCTGCCCAGTTGTGGTGTGTTCAGATCCATCCCGTCAGCTACAGTGAGTTCCGGAAGAGAGTTCACTAGGAGTGCACCGTGAATAAAGCCCGTCCGTATAGCTCTGGGCTGCATAGGGCAGCCAGGGTATGTTATCGAGGAGCGGAGAGCTCCTCACCCGTAACCCCCCCTCATCTGATCGCCAGGCTGCTTAGAGCTCGCAGCGCATCCCTGTTTAATCTGATTCATAACATTTAATATTGTAGCCACTTAGCCGGAGCGACAACACCATAAGTCACCAGCATTATAAGCTTCAGGGCCACACCACCATCCGCGATGATATGAATATTCCCCTGCCCAAACGGATAATTTTCTAGATTTGTGTGTGTGTGGGTGTGTGTTGTGTGTGTGTGTGTGTGTGTGTGTGTGTGTGTGTGTGTGTGTGTGTGCGTGCACGCAGTTTGGAGAGATAAACCAAGCTGAGAGGAAGGATGGTATTCAGTATTCTCTCTCTCTCATTCTCTCTCTCATCGATCACACTTATTGCGTGCATCGTTCTCCGTTTCCCCTCGATCTCCTGCCCCCTCTCCCCCCTCCACTCGATCCCGCTCTCCCCCATCACGCCATGCCCCCTGCTCTTCCCCGTCGACCGTCTCTCGGTATGCTGAAGTGGCCGGTGGAGTCATTGCCGTATAAAAATAAAGCACTTTCGAGAACGCTGGGCGAGATTTTGTGGGCTGCCATGGTTTCTTTCACATTGTGTGTGTGCGTGTGTGTTAGGTGTTAGTGCGTGTGTGTGTGTGCATGCGTGCAAATAACTATCCAATATGTCCCATTCAGCCTTTCCTCTCAGACTAAATGGCTTCCATTATGACCCCACTTCCTCCTCCTCAGGAGGAGGTGTTGCATATGAGACAGAATCACCAAAAAAGTACTTTATACACACCTGCGCTTCTATGAACACCCACGTCTCCTGGGAGACCCTCTTTTTTGGTGCCATAGGTGCCAATGAAATCATTAGCAGCCATTCGGACCACATTTAAAAGGTATAGTTAGTAGTTGTAAGCTGATACACCAAATGCCTCATCGCATTTTACTATCTTTCCCATTCCCTGTGCTTGCGGAAAACATATTCTGCTACTTAACTGTAGTAGCTTCTGCCCTGTGGAATTTAACTTGGTGTATACAATATTTATGACATGTTCATGTCAGTTAGTCGGCATGACAACCACATTCGGCAGAAGAACAATTTATGTGAGATGAACAACATCATTTGAAGTTGGAAAAAGTAATAATTTGCAAAATATCGCAGAATATCGCAATATTTTTAAAATTGCAATAATATCGTATCATGGCATAAGTATCGTGAATATATCGTGTTTTGGGGTCTCTGGTGATTCCCAGCCCTAATATGTATGTATATATATATATATATATATATATATATACATAGCATATGTACTTAAATAAATAAGAGACCACTGCAGCAATTGCTTAGCCTTGTTTAATATTCACTTTGATATGGTCTGGCCACGCTCCACGGGGAGTGTTTGCAGTGGTTTCCTCCTACTTTGCATAGACCTCTGGGTAATTCTGAATCTTTTGGACAGCGCTGAACCAATTCAAAACAAGCCGGACTTCAACGTCATCGCGCACACACCCACCCTGGTTGGGCCGTCAGCAGGGTGGGTGTGTGCGCTGATGCAAAAAGGATTTCCAGACTGTAATCTCAGCGAAAAGAAGTCTAGCCAGTCTAGCCATTTCTTTATACTATAAATACTTATTTACATGTATTATATATAAATGTATCTCGATGCAGTTGTGAGTGTACACAGTTTCAAAAACCAATCATGGTAATACAATATTATTGTTTTTCTCAAACTATTCTTAGTTTAACGTGGGTTGCTGAAGCTATTTGAGACTAGAGATTGATCTGGAGATTAGGCATTACAGATACTGGATGGGACTGAATGTGTGCTTTGAAGTGGTTAGATAAACTGACCAGCATATGACCTTCACTGGGAACTACATTACCTGAGATATTGTCAGCACCATAAATGATGAGCCAGGCCCAAGTCCTCCTCATGCCAGGAGTTGCAGCAGTGAAGGCCCTGTTGGGAAAACCGAATCTGCAAAGACCTGCGATGGCCATCCAAAAGGCTCACAGCTCACACGTATCTGAACCCTATTATCACAGAGTGTTGATCTACTGAAGTATGAAAAACGGCTTTTTGAAAGAAGACCAGAACAAACAACCTTCCAATTCAAAACCCAGAAAAAAAAAGAAAAAAAAGACCTTTCGATTACAAACTGGTGCCTGAAAAATCCCAGTTATGACTCAAAGCCCGGCCTTTCCAGAGACATTCAGGCTCTGAAACGAACAGCTGTTACACTATTTCATTCTGGCGAGGTCTTTGTGAGCGACTCAGAGCCTCATTTGTGAAATGGATTTCATTTTCCATGTGGCTTTGGGTCATTTTTCAAAAGCACTCCCGGGCCAAAGCTATCAGGCTGGAAGCTATTACTGCAGAGCCAGGAAATTTTCCCTATCAAAATAAGAGGTTATAAGTATGGCACAAGATCATATTAAAAAATTAGCTATTAATAAGCAATCGCATCTCATTTAGGTACTGTAAGGTTACTCTCACACCCAAAAAACACAAGACATTACTTTAGACATATCGGGCTATTGCGCTACAGTACTTTGCCGGTATTTGAAAGGATACTTCATTAAGTATTCCCCCTCTTGCTATATAAATAAAGATTATTATTATTATTAACTCAATTAACTATTGTATTAATTACTGGCCCTTCAAAGTCTGGAATGTTGGAGGAAATAACAGGTTTAGTTTGTAGGTTTTCCAAGAGAATGTAACCTTGACATTTTTCTGATACAATGGCAATAAAAGGCAATCTATTTTTGATTAAATGAAATACCAATAACTACACAATCGTTGTTTGTGGAAATATTCCTTTAAAAAAAGGGTTTAAATTAGTAATGGCCCAGCACCCATCAACCCAACCATCACCAAATACATAGTTATTATAATTACACGTAGACTATAAAGCCTCTGTCACTGTTGTTTGAAATAGCAGTTTGATTTCTACTGAGTCGTTTCCTCATTTCTGTTGTTTTATGGTGGATTTTTTACCGGCAATTAACGTCTGTAAAATCTACATAAAGCGATTTTTAGAATGTTGCTCCAACAGAAGAGCTGATTAGTTTTCATCCGCTTAATTATACTTTCATGTTCACAAGGCATGAAAGCCTTGTGGTGAATGACAAAATTGTGTGGAGTCTTGTTACCAAGACGTCAACAGAAGATAGTTTTATTTGCAACGAATTGCCTCTTGTCACTGAACACATCACCCAGCAGAGCAAATATGATTCCATGTATTAACTCCGAAATAAAGAATTTGTATATGCTCTATAAAGAGGCAAGTTAGTCTGCGGTCTGTTTGATTAGCAGGAAGGTTATGCGTTTGAGTCCCAGAGTTGGCCTACTGTACGTGTAACCGGGGGTCCGGCCCCACCCGGGACTGGAACCCAGCTCTCCCGTGTAGAGAGCAGATGCTCTACAAGGTACACTAAAACCCAATGGACTCACCGGAGCATCCTTTGTGGTGTTGGAGAGTGAGGTATTACTGTCCTGCGCTAACCAGACGACCACCGCTACATAAGCTTGCTTGAAGTCTAACCCCTACCTGCTCATTAACACGTAACTATTGGCCTTTCTCCACTGGTTACCTGTCATGAAAAAGTAAAATATTAGTATTTACCTATCATGTTCTTCATGTTTTACAAGTATAACCTTTATACAGATATACTGTATGGACTCGGGAAACAGGAAACAGAGGCTTTGTACGATACCATGCGTGTGCTTTCATATGCGTGTCTATGTATGACGTCTGGTCTGATGGTTCTGCAAGCCTGTGTTTAGGTACATGTTTGTACCAAGCTATAAAGGACAGAGCCACAGTTCTCAGTGGAAGCTCTCTTATTTCTGAAGAAAGAAAAACTAAGAGTCAAGTTTCTTCTGTTCCGGTAGCTAATAATTATATTCACCTCTAAAATATCTGGTTGATTTTAAAGCTATTGTATATGTTTTTAAATATAAAAATATTACTTTGCACGATACTGTATTGCTGCTCTTAAACACTATTGATAAAAAAGGGACCATTTACAAAAAAAACATTAACCTCAAGAGAGAGGAAATATGCTTGTTACCAGATTTAGTTTGAGCTAATTTCCATATGCAGTGCCTGAGCAAATTTACATAAGTGCTTGTTATTTTATTGCAGCGGCGCCACACATTAGCATTGCAATGATACGAAATCACAATATATCGCCTTGCTTACAGTATCGCTTACATTATCGCTATATATCGAATCTTAGTCCTTGGCGACAGCTTTATATCATATCTTAAAAAGTCATGTTTTCATTAGCATTTGAATCTATACATTTGTAGACAAATGACCTTTCCCAAGCCCCGCCCCTTTTTGCATGTCCTCCAATAACAGTTGAGCATTTTTTTTTTCTGACAGAACCTTCCTGCAACTTTCTGTTTTGCTGTAATAGCTTTCTATGGTGTTTTGTCCCACCTAGTTACAGTAACTAGGTGGGACAAGTGAAAGGGGCGGGGCTTGGGAAAGGTCAATTGTAACCTGTGGCCTGCATTTGTATCTGTCATGTTAGTTAGTCTTTGTATTTGTTTGATACTTTGGTTGATACTTGTTTATAAATGTGCTTCGTAAATACACAAGATTTGATTTGTAGGTGTACTCACAGGTGTACAGCACGTCTGTTAAAAGGTGTCTGCTAAATTATCTAATTGTAAATTATAAAGTCTGACAACATGAAAGCATATCGCTTTAAGGGTACACATGGTTAAACAAACCATTGTTCAAAACAATGGTAAAGCAACGTGTAACAATGGTAATACAAGTAACCCACATAAGAACAGTGCATTTATTCATAATGTTTTGTGCTCAGAGATGTCGCGGTCTCTCTACCCACCCTGTAGCAGAACTGTCGAAAAAATGGAGATGATTCAGTCTAACGGCTTAATGATCCTCTATTATTCATAAAGCACAGTGGAATTGCTGCATGGCCATTATCAATAATTAGCAACGGTTGGCCTGGTGATGGATGCATATGGTAGCAACACATTAACCAACGATACACTGGACTTATGAACACAGGGACACGGTGTGGCTCTGGAAGTCAATTATCTGCAGGGCTTTGTTAACAGGTGGTTACTTGTTCACATCACATTGCATTTAGACCCATTAGACTTGGGACAACTGATTTTGTTTCTATTTAACTTTGGTAAAACCCTTGTCCTTATTGACATGTTATTAGTGAATTATTAATTTGGTTCCATAGCTATCTAAAAAAAAGGTATTTAAGGGTTTTATAGTTAAACGTGAAGTTAAAGTTCAGTACATCTGGAGGTATTAACTCTAAATGAACAAATCAACAAAAGAGATCGTACCACCTGCCACTTGCTCTTTAACATTACCGTGGTTTTGCTCCCACAGAAGTTGACAATGAAGCAGGATTAATAGCGGCAGCCATTATGGTCATTGATTGTGCCATACTATTTCAAAAACTGGTCATGGAGCCACAGAACCTGCATATGGACAAATCAATGCATCCATAATCCAAGTTTAATTTGTGACAGATTGATGTGTGAATGCAACAGATATAACTACACTCTCAATCAATTTCCCATGGATTAATAAGCTTAGTCAAAAACTAAAAGAGATCAGACATCGTAAAGGGACTGCATTTATATATCCAAAGCGCTTTACAGTATTTTGCCTCACATTCACCCATTCATAAACCCATTCACGCACCGATGCAAGGTACGACCAACCACCGGGAGCAGGCATTTTGCTCAACTGAGTGTTCTCAACTTCTCACGCAGTTTTCAAGCCATTTATTCGGCATAAATGGCTTGAAAACTGCGTGAGAAGTTACTTACTGTCCGCCGCATACTAACCGCCACACACACTGCAGGACAATATCCCATAAAGTTTCAAGTGTTCAATCATTACTACATTGGCAACTTTGGTCTATACGGGGTTTGGTGCAGGCATTCATGCGTGTAGTCTCAACACCAAACCTTGCCTTGTGCTTACCCTGATACATCTGTGACAGAATGACGTGAATACAGGTTCAAATAGTGAGATGGTGAGGCGCAACTTGATTGGAGCCCCAATCTTGATTGGTAGTTCAAGTGTGCAGGTGAAACAGAAACAGCCAACCAGCCTGGAAGACCTGTAGGGGATGACAAGAAACCAACACAAACTCCACTTATCCCTTGGGATGTAACAGTCAGTATGGCAAAACAGATTATATATGCAGTGGTGTGGCTGTCAGAACCAAGGCTTTAGGATTCATGTGGTCTCACTGCAATGGAACCTGTGTGTGTGTGTGCGTGTGTGCATGCATGCGTGTGTGTGTGTGTGTGTGTGCGTGTGTGCATGCATGCATGTGTGTGTGTGTGTGTCCATTGACATTGACATTGATTGTCCAAGCTGACACTCTGATAATTACATGCCAGTCACACACACTCTCATTTCCTGTAGACACGCGCACACATGCACACACATGCACACACACACACGCACATACCTACAGACACACACACACGCACACACACACACACACACACAGCAGCACAGTTTGACAGTGCTTTCTGCAGAGCTCCTTTACAGCAGATCTCATCACACCTGAACCAGATGGCATAAACATCTTCAGATAGAATAAAATACCATAGCACAGGCGTGCACGCACACACACACACACACACACACACATACGCACACACGCACATGCACGCACACACACACGCTTGCACACACACACGCACACTTGCACATTAAGGCAATGATGGCAGATGTGATTTCCAGGGAAGTTGCTCTGATGCTGTCACGACTACATGACATGCACACGCATGTGAGTGAGTGTGTGTGTGTGTGTGTGTGTGTGTGTGTGTGTGTGCGTGTGTGCGTGTCTGCATGTGTGCCTGTGTGCGTCTGTGTGTGTGTGTGTGTTTTACAGAGAAAGATCAACAGAGCACCTCTATGACACTACTGTACTACAGCAAGCAGTGCTGCTTCCTGATTGGTGCTACTCCCTCTGAGCACCGACCATTAGGAGCGCAACATCCAAATGGCTGGCCATTAATCGGCAGCAAAACTCTCCCTCCCCAAAGCCCCTCAGCATGCAGATGCAGCTCGTGGGGGCCGAGGCCTGTTGGCCCTGGTCCAGAGTTTGCCAGGGGAGGCGGTCGCTCGTCTCCAAGCTAACTTTGTGCGCCTGTGTCCTGACAGAACCGGAACATCTCAGCAGGGAAGGTTGAAAGGAGGCTGTTTTGATGTATTGGTGCGATATTAGGCAGGTTAAATGAGGAGAAAGGGGCACTGATATATCAGCACAAGGACACCGGTCATTTTGTCTAGAGGCAGCACTGAGGTGGTCACCTTAAAGGTATATTTCACTTTTTTTCAGGTTCTGCAAATACCTCCTCTAGTAACTGCCCATTCTGTGCGCTGAACAAATACTCTGGTGTTTCTACGCAGCCCTGGCTCTGTACATGGGAACGCAAACAAAGTGGTGCAATCCACACCCCACAACAATATCCTAGTCTTCGCAACGTGTGTCCAATTTGGGGGATAGAGCTTTTGAGGGAGCACCCTATGGCAATGAAGGGAGATGTGTCACCTCCACCTTTAAGGGAGCATATTACTAACCTGACATGCCAGAGGAATTGTTGTCACACGTCCATCTGGGGAGCCATACATTGATTGGCTGTACTTTTAAAAATACTTGGCAGTTGATTGGATGAGTCATCTGGTCGTTTACGCTGTCTGCACCATGGTCGGCACACCTAAACCAGGCCCGTATAGCTATAAACACGACACTGATTGGAAAGTTCAGTTGCTACTCGGACAAATTCAAAATGATTCCCAGGCTTTCCAGACTGATTCTCACGGCGAAATAAAACTGAAGCTTGCAAGATCAGGATGGTCTCACGAGCTTCAATTTTATTTCGCCATGTGGCTAGTATATTACTGTTTCTATATCAAATCTAAAACTATAACTACACTGCCTGTTTGACACTGCCTAAAGAAACTCAAATGCTCTGAAATCATGCCTGACTGTTCTTTAGTCAGCGTCTCACATTATAAAGGCTTCTAAATTTTATTTGCTTCAATCTATTTCAAGTTTGGAAAACCAGTGATATTAGTGAAGAAAAACATTTACAAGTTGGCATTGGATTTTATTTTAAATAGCCTAACTAGGTTCATAAAACATTAAAATGTACATTTAAAAAACTTTTTAGACTTAAGTTAGATAGCAATCAATCTTTAAAGGCAGATATGTTTCATTCATAAGAGAAGTTATAGCTCAGCGTTCATTCATATTTCTGACTTATGTCTTATTACCAACACTGAAAGTTTAATTCCTGAATCATATTTAAAATTTATTAATATTTAAACCACCACAAATGCACCAAAGAATGGATAGAATCATCTCTCATGGGGTGTCATGGCTGGTAGTTCTCATAGGTCAGAGGTGGGTTGGTTAAATTGTCTCATTGTGGTGATGTTGGAATAAAAGTTGAACAAAGTTAATAATTAATTTAATTAGCAGATGCTGTAATCTACAGCAATTTACATGAGAACACTTATTACATGGAGCAGGGTTTGTCAGGAAGATCAGCACCAGGGTGTGAACCTGTGACCTTCTGGCTGGGAGTCCAAAACCCAGACCACTAGACCATCCTGCCCCTGCAGGGGTCCACAAGGGAAATGGAGGGAAATCCGCGGCTCGTGTAAACAACGCATCGCTGGGCTCTCTCCTGCTCCACTGCAGGCAGTTACAGAAGCAGCGTGTGTGTGTGTGGCAGGCAGGAGAATGTTTTGGAATATGATTTGGATAATTTCAATGTTATGGGCCCATGAAGACCGACCTCTAATGGTTACGTTGCTTGACACTCGCTGTGAAACGCCCTATAGGCGGTGCCAGTCAGCCCCAGTGATCTACTTTGAATGCCTGGAAAAACAGTTGCGAGATCGGTCTCATTGTTTATGGTAAGTATCTTTGAAATGGTCAGATTGATGTAGCGAGTAACGACTTAAATGTAGCTGAATGTAGTGGAGTAAAAGTACAATATATATTCACAAGTATACTTGAGTAAAAGTAAAAAGTATGTTGCATTCAAACTACTCTTAGAAGTACAATTTCTTCAAAAAGTTACTCAAGTAAATGTAATGGAGTAAGTGTAGTGCGCTATAAGAAATGAAACTGCTCAACATTATATTGAATGATAGTCTTACGTGGATAGAACACATAGACACATTGTTATTAAAATGGGTAGAAGTATTGCTGTAACCAGGAAATGTTCAAGGTATGGTAAACCAAGCACTCTGAATCAATAAATCCAGGCTCTAGTTATGTCACACCTAGAGTACTGCACAGTGATTTGGTCTTCAAAGAGCCCAAAATAAAGCTGCCATGCTGGCTATTGTCACGAGATGAGTGGATGAGGTGGCAGAAACCAAGCGCAGGTTGGGTTTACAAGAATATTTAATTGATTTAACAAAGCAGATAGCATGCACTCACCGATACAGGAGACAATAACCGACAGAGACAGATAGAAACAGAGGGCTACATATACTAGAGCTAACTAGGGGAATGGGCACCAGGTGTGTGTAATGACAAGACAAGCACACGAGTGAAGGGAAACCCCAGGAAGAATGGCAGGGTCATTAAGCCGTGACAGCTATACATTGTTCAATACGCACAAATGTACTGAAATGCACAAAATTCTATCATGGCTTATGTAGTAAACAGACTGAGATATGGTATTATTATTATTCTAAGGAATATCTTAAATGAAAATATTTCACAGTATTTTTACAACCAAGTGCAATTCATCAGATTCAGCCATAACCATCTGACCAGACCGGCAACTTAAGGATATCTTGTTCCACCTATGGCTAGGGCAAATATCCCCAAAAGTACAATGATTTTTAGAGCTGTTAAAGAGTAGAATGTTCTACCAGATTATATTTGAAAAACAAATACAATTTCTTATTTTAAGAAAGATAATAAAAGTTATTGCAATCAGACAACTGAAAAATGTAATATAAATCAGTAGTATAAATAAATGTGTTTTAAACGTTTGATGATATTTTGTATGGATATTTTCTTGTTCTTTCATTTGTGTATGTATGCATGTATATGAATGTAGAATGTACAGTATGATATGTATACGTGCACGTATGTGTATGTGTATTTGTACTGTATGTATAATTATGTTTTTATGTAATGTGTTTTGTGTAAACTTGTCGTGGATGTTTTTTAAGTGTTGGATCCCAGGAAGAATAGCTGTCGTTACAACATTAGCTAATAGAAATCCTAATAAACAAACAAACAAACAAACAAACTACCCACCTCTGTATATATGATAATTTCAACATTAACAAAGCAGCAAACTATTTTCTATGTAAAGATAGGCGTAATTTGTTCACATACTATCTTGGCCGGCCACATGTGCATGTTAGTGAATGATTGTGTGTGTGTGTGTGTGTGTGTTTGCATCTGATTTAATCTGAGATGGTGATGTGTTTTGTGTGACATCTAGTGGTAGAAAGTCATATAGGTTTACTTAAGGAAAAATAATGCATGAATAAATAAATGTGTTTACTGGTTTGGAGCGTATGTGTGTGTGTGCGTGCGTGCGTGCGTGTGTGTGTGTGTGTGTGGGTGGGGGGGGGGGTATATGAAGCACAGCCAAAAACCCAATTGAACAATAACGACAGGACTATTTTTGGAGCTTTCATTAAAGGACCTCCAGAACAATGTTTGCATCGGTCATTTGTCTCAGAGACGGGCTCTAGGTGACAGAGATCAGGTGGTACCTCCATCAAGGGGTAGCAAAACACTGTTTCAGTTTACTTGCTGCACACGCAGAAATAAACAAAACACGAGATAGTATCTGTGCACTAAAATACATTTCATACGGAGACTGAGATCATTTTGCTCCCGTGATGAAGAGTTAACACTCTTAATGCGAGCTGTGAGAAAGTCAACAAGAGCTACTAGCGTAAAATGTTGAATGTGACCAGTTATTAATCTATAAGATTTGTCAGGGGTATATATGTATCAGACTTTCAGCATATAGGCACAACGCCAGGATACAATGAATTGCACATTTTAATTAATACATTTGAAATCATGAATTAAATTAAAACAAACAAATAAATAAATACCGTAAATGAGATTACAGGTTTACTAAACGTTTGCTTAACCCTGTGGCCTTCTTACCTCAAGTAAGTCATCACACTGAAATATAGCATAACAATTTTGGATAAAAATGTAAAATACTATTAATTTACAGTGTTACTGTTGCTAGTAACTAGTTACTGTACTATCATTACTTTTTTCAGTAACTAGTAGTGTAACTATTCACTTTTTCCAACACAGTAATAATATTACAATTACTAATCCAAGTAACTAAAAGTTACTGCGCTACAAGATTGAGATTTCTATCTTCGTCAAGCTCTGCGTGTGTGAACTTTGTCAATTTGTTGTATCGTCATGTTGATATTCAAACACCATGACAGTTTGAGTTCTGTTCATAGTAGTTTATTTCCAACCATGGTCACCCTATGTCCTTGAGTAACATGGTAAAACCAAACTGCTCATTTGCTGGCTTTAATCATATTGGACTATATATATATATATATATAAATATACATATATCTTTTTTATTTCCATAAGATATAAAGGTCACTCGGAAGACTTCAGTCATACAGAATAATGTTGAGGAAGTGAAAATAAGTAGTAGACCATGTATAACAGATAATAGGTGTGCTGATCTGCTGTAGTAGTAGTACTAACATGTATCTGTTGTAGTAGTAGTACTAACATGTATCTGCTGTAGTAGAAGTACTAACATGAATCTGCTGTTGTAGTAGTACTAACATGTATCTGCTTTTGTAGTAGTACTAACATGTATCTGCTGTTGTAGTAGTAGTGCTAACTATGTATCTGCTGCGGTGGAGGCATTACCCATGTTCCAGTTATATTGATCTGGTATCTGCTCCATGTTAAGTCATAATAATCCTTTGGAACAGAAACATGTTTAGGACTTCTGCACCTATGCTGGCATGTTTCATAGGGAACTGCGTGCCGTTGTGCCTTAGAGCTACAGTACTTTAGCAGGCAGCAGCTGTTTCTAAACTGCTTACAAGGGAGAACTCTTCTCCTGATCGCACAACTCTCTTAACACCCCCCGATCACTACCCAGGCTCCACACTGAAATGTCACCAGTGTGAAGATGCTAGTCTTTCTGTTCCTGGAAGTGTGTGTGTGTGTGTGTGTGTGTGTGTGTGTGTGTGTTTGTTCATGTTTGCCTATGACTGCCATTCTCTCCTGTCAAATGTCACAGGCTCTTGTTCAAATGGCAGTGACACCGCTTAACACGAAGGCACTTACACACACACAACCATCTACTGCCTCATTTTCTCTTTTTCTCTAACGTCTATATAAACACAGTGTGTGTGCATGTGTGTGTGTTGTCCGTTAAAGCATAGTTCACTCTGCTTTAAGTGAGTCTTTCTCAGACGAAGCACAGCTTTCCATCAGAATCAATACACAGAATTGCTCTAGTGATTCCTCAGGGACGTGCATGTGTGTGTGTGTGCGTGTGTGTGCGTCAGGGGACATCGCTATTCAGTCTGGGAGAGAGCTTACTGGATGTTATAATGGATTCCTGTTCACACTCTCTCTCCCTCTCTCTCTCTCTCGCTCCTTAACACCTTCATATGACCTAGCCTCAGGCAGCTTCTCAGGCCTAAGCTCCTCCTCCTCCTCATCAGCCTCTTCCTCATCTTATTCCTTCTCCTCCTTCTGTTAATTTTATACTCTCCATCTCTCCCCTCTCCTCCTCTCCTCTCCTCTCCTCTCCTCTCCTCTCCTCTCCTCTCCTCTCCTCTCCTCCCCTCATCTCGCATATCTGTTCTGTGGGGTTCAGACATTTTGTACAAGCTGCGTGGGGGGGTTAATGGCAGCTTCCCAGACCTCTCCTGGGCTCTGGGGGGGGGGGGGGGTGGTACAAGAGGTCGTTGCCAATGTTGATCTGCAGCACGACACCAGACTCACAGCTGTAATTGGTCATTCCGTTACGCTCATTACCGGCACTACACTACTGTGCTGTAAAGATAACGTAGTGACGACCACTCTTCTCTTTTGATCACGGCCCCCTGAGAAGACGTTTTGTCGTAACCTGTTTGTGTCTCTAATGCGAACTCATAGCATCAACAAGATGTATGATAAAATAAGGTCACAGATTATATTAGGGGACTTAACACTTACTCATAAATACATACATTCTTGAGAGGTGGTTTAACTTCCACAGGCATGAGCTCTACAATTACAATTAACACACGACAAAAGACTACACAGCTAGAATGATGACGCAGGGAATAAATATAATGCCACAACGTCTTCACCAGCACAGAACCTAAGAGCTGTTATGTTCACGTTAAGGCACTTACTTGTTTTTGTATTCCCTGCACACCAAGGCCAGTTTATTAGCAGAGCGTCAATTAGCCGCGGCTTTCTGGAAGACAGTTTTCTGGGAAAGGCTCCCCAGAATGCCGAGCGGCAGCATCCGTTTTCTGGCGCCTGGGTGGGGTCAGGTAGATCGGGGGGAAATAAATCTATGGCTGGACCGGCCATTAGCAGATGCACTCGCCATTGTCAAGGTCTCGGTCAGCAGCTTGTCCTCCCGAGGCAAGACAGCACATTTCACAGTGCTTCACAACATTGAAGTACGGAACTAACAAAGACATTTGAAATAGGAAATACAGCTGACAGATCCCAAGCCCCGCCCCTTTCACTTGTCCGACCTAGTTACTGTAACTAGGATTGACAAAACAGCACAGTAGGCTATTATAGGAAAACAGACAGTTGACAGAGTTTCTGTAGGATTAATTCATTGTTATTGGCGGACAGGTGAAATGAGGCGGGGCTTTGGATTGGTCAATTGAATACAACAGAAAAAAAGAGATGTATAAAAAGGTTTGTTAAGTGCCAAATTGCAGTACCCAATTAGTTACGTTGAAAACAGTTGAGTCTACATTTGTCTAAAAGATGTCCAGGCACCTCTAGGTCATCAGTGAGTTGTTCCAGCGATGTACAGCATAATGAATAATAGCTGCTTCGCCATGTCTGGTTCTCAGAGGTCATACTAGCAGACCACTCCCTAGCAACCACTCCCTAGCGACCTAAGAGGCCTGGACAGTCTCTATTCATTTCCGAGATATATTTTTTTGGTCCCACTCCATATAATGATTTATAGACAAGCAGCAATGCCTTAAAATCAATTCTACGACTTACCAGAAGCCATTGTGTAGTGACTTTAAGTGTAGGCCTGTTCCTTTTGGTCCTTGTAAGAGCTCTAGCATTTTGAATAAGCACGCAGCTTTTTAATGGTCTTTTTCAGAAGGCCTGTCAGTCAAAGTTTGTGTCGGGAAATGAAGCCCTTCCCGACCTGTCTAGCTAACGCTAGCTCGTTAGTCGCCGCCGTTGCTAATTAGCTTCCCTGAGCGCGCCTGTGCGTGTGTGCATGTGTGTGTGTGTGTTTGCATTATTGGCTAACTAAACATCTGTGTCAGAAGTCGGCATTCGTAACATGTGCTATTAAAGCTGTTGTCCTCTGGGGGCAGCAGAGAGCTGGGCCACACATCTGTCGCGACCCAGCATGGTGGTAAAACCTACCACAGCTGTCAGCCCTTACGCACAGCGTTCGCACGCACACACGCAAGGCCACTGTCCAGATCTCGAGCTGCCTAGCTGCGTTGCCCTGGCGAATTGGAGCCAGATGTCTCTCTCCGCTGGGCGCCGTAGTAACTGGCGGGGAGATGCGGCTAGCGGGCCAGAGCTAATGGCTGCTAGCGGGGGGGTGCAGCTCCAGACCTGTGTGTTGCTAGCAGGCTGCACACACACACTCCAACACACACACACACACACACACACACACGCCAAAACACTATCATACACACCAACACACACTCATGCACTGACGCACACACACACACACACACACGCATGCACAGCTAGCTAGCTAGCAAGCGCATGTTTTAAAATCAGGGGAAGACATAATGTGGCATCACAGAGACCACTGCTTCCATTGCTACCAGGCTGTAGGATGACATTCATACGGGAATTGCGTCAGTGATGACGGTTATATGTACAGGAATAGTTGCAGGAACCATCCCCCTGGGAAGATAATATAAATTGTCACAACAAATCAAGAGACTCAAGCAGAAGGAAGATGGACTAGTGGTTTAAAGGCAATAGACGTTGGCTCGGCTTCAGACAATCAGTCATGCCTGTTGACGTGTGTTGACAATGATGCTGTTGCTACAGTGGGTGGCTAACATGCTACTGAATGAACACAAACAGTGGTGCAGACCCCACCACACAGCACTAACTCAGCCTCGGCAATGGGTGTCCAATGTTTGGGGGAGGAGGGGGGGGTATGATCCAGAGGGAGCACCCTATGGCATTGAAGGGAGGGCGGGTGGGTGGGATACGTGGTGCGGTTGTTAGGTGGGTTGTGTGTGTGTGTGTGTGTTTGTGTGGGGGGGGGGTCCAAGGGTTTTCCCACACCCAGTTGACAGCCACTATGTTAGCGCTGACAGAAAAGATAGGTTTAACATCATTTTCAGTTAACATGGCGTTACAAGCACACACACACACACACACACACATGTATGTACACACGTACACACACACACACACATCTCCCTGCCTGGCTGCAGAGAACAGCAGCCTGTGCCAAACACACCTACGCCCTGTGTGTGTCTGTGTGTGTGTGTGCGTCGATGCATGTTGATGTAAGTGGAGGTATGTGAGTGTGTTGATGTGTGTGTGAGTGTTGGTGGGCTAGGTGTAGAGGTGAGAGGTTATAATTATGTGATTCAACTGACTCCAAGAGTTGCATGAGAACAAGTCATTGTACCATGTATAAATAATAATGTCTAATAATAATAATAATTAAGGATGGCACCAATACGATACTGAGATCGGCAATCGATCTGTTATTGACTTAAATAGCTTAATCGGTATCGGTGACAATTGACAGTTGTAACCGATCCATGGGGCTGATCCAGTTAAATTAATTTACACACGTAGGTCTACTGTCAAGCATCAGCCATTTCTAACCTTTCCCAGGCCACACTATCAGCAGCAGGTTACTAAAATGCATCTCCTAAAATAGAGATAGACTGTCATTTACTTTGCAACTTAAAGCTTAATTTAAAACTGGAATCGGATCGGTACTCGGTATCGGCGGAGACCCAAAGTGCCGGTATCTGAATTGGGACTGAAAAACCTGGATTGTGCCATTCCTACTAATAATACTAATAATCCACTACCGTGTGTCTGTACACTCATCGTATCTTTGTTCTGTTCCTGCTCATCTATACCTACAGTGTATATCTGTTTCTGATTCCATTTTTCAACTGACTTTTTTGTCTTTGAGCTGAATAGTCTATTGTTGAATATACTGTTTACAGCCCAGCATGTCTGTTTCATGTCCTTCAGCTTCATATCGCATATCTATCGCTCAATCGCTCCAGTACGGCTCCGATCTTGACGAGTCACATTGTAGCTGTTTGCTTACAATCATAGCGTGTGATGTATGGTATTTTAAATACATGTAAATATACCCCCTGCCTGTGGTTGGCGCTGTCTACCTAGGGAAGGCTGGACATAACCTGAAGTGAAGTAGCTGCAATGACTGTTTGAGTGTAGACTATAGGCTATATTTTGGGTAAAAGGCAGGCTAGATCTGAAGTCTATTTGAAATGATAGGCTACTGTAGGTCTAGTCTCATACATTTCTCATCCCATCTATTCTCATCCCAGTTAATAAACTTCATTATTACATTCTACTAAAAATCGAACAGCCTTCTCAACATACATGATAGGGCTACATCATCACAAAATTGTACGTGTTTGTTTGAATTATAACTATACAAAAATGAATGGAGCTAATTTGGAGCGGCAATTTTGTTTCCTTTGAGCGAAGAACGGTTGTGAGCGGCGTGATGTGAAAGACTTGAAAAGGAGGAGACTTCGCGATGAGCGGGTTTTCTAACAGCTTCGCTCCGCTCACGTACTCTGACAGTGACAGAGACCATTTCAGGTCCCTTACGACACCGTGAAAATATACACACACTAACAAATTCAAAATGGAAACAATGCACTCCAATTTATTTGTTCAGCCTGTGGCCCATTTTCAGTCTAGTCAGGTTACCTTCACAGTCCTTAATCCAGACTGGCCCATTGGTCCCACTGATCCATTCTGAAAGGTCTCCGAAAGCACATACTTTATCCAGGAAATAAAATAGATAAATGGGCCTTTTATTGGTGGGTGAGTGCGATTTTCACATTGCCATTAATTCATATTCAACGAGCAGGCGTTCACAGGTGGTAAAATGCAGAAAGAGAAAAAAGATTTCCCAGCATTCATGCCTGTAAAATAATAAGACGTCAACATGTCTGGTAAGAGCGCAGCACCACGTATCATACAGTCTTGAAATAACGTGACCTTCTCTCAGGGTATGTACAATAAAGGAAGGACAATCGCAGTCCCTGTTAAGTGCATTCGTGGCACTTTGACCTTTGAAAAAAACGTGAAGGAGAGGAATAAGAAATAGGTGAGATAAGAAGATAATGAGATAGTTGGGAGAGTTTTCAGAGAAAGTACGGATGATAAACACCAATCTATGATCGCCAGAAAGGAGGAGAAATGTATACAAACGTGATGCTAGTTAGCTAACGCTGATGGGGAATTACTCCTGATATATATAATATACAGTATAGTATATATACTGAAATACTGTATATTATGCAGCAGAAACCCCCTTTCATCATCTGGGAATATTGTTAAACATCCTCAATATGTACCTTTGACTAAATAAAGTAATGTAAATGACTAAATGCAATTGACCCATCCAGAGCACCGCCCCTTTTCGCATGTCCTCCAATAACAATAGAATTTTTTGGATCTGACAGAAATTCAACTGTGTGTTTTCCTGTTATAGACTTCAAGCGCAACCAATTTTCGCATTCTGTCTCTATGCATGGCTTCTGGTTAGGTGCTCTACGAGCTAAAATCTGTATTATTTTATTTAAGATGCCTCCAGCAACTACCAAAAACTGAAGTTATCAATGTCCATCGAATTGTGAACGATTAATACGCAGTTAAACGGTAAAAAAAAAAAAAAACCTTTGCATGGTAAAATAATTATATGCTTAAATCAACATACGATCATACGTCATCTATTCTCTGCTGTGTGTCTGTATTTAACAGAAATGCTCACCAGCAAGGCCTGTTTGATTTTGGACGAAAAAGAAATAGACAAGCTGTGGTATGCGGAGGACTATAACCTTTATAAGATAGCGTGGCTACTTTGCTACTGTATAGAGGCTAGTCCAGAGTAGGTTACCGTATAGAGCATCTAGCTAAAAATAGCCAACAGGACACTGTTTGTTTTTTGTCCAGTATAAATGTATGTAAGCAATCCAGAGCAACATCAATCAATCAATCAGTCTTTATTTATATAGCACTTTTCATACAAATTCATGTAACACAAAGTGCTTCACACTACA
>JAODTR010027826.1:0-22596 GCA_025399935.1 Amblyopsis rosae
CATATTGAGAAACCTAATATAATATAGTTAATAGAATAATACATCATTAATTATTAGTGTAAAAACGGTCAGTTTCCGACAAGCCTAACCTACAGTTTGTCTTTAGCTTGTGTCAACTGATTAGATTAGACTCTATTGGGACAAGCTCAAAGAGTAGGGCCACGCCCTGTGACTTTGATTCGTTATTGCCCATATCTCAACCGCACACTTCTGCAAGAATGCTATGCGATTTTGCATCTAGTTTATATCGCTCATATTACTGACAGAGCAGCGCTGAAGCCGTTATTTGGCTACACTTTGGCTGGTCTTTCCCCCTTGATTTGCTATCAGTGGCGACATGGTGTGTGCACGAACCCTCGACAATTCCGATTACTAAAATATGAATGTGCTGTATATGGCTGCAGGAAAATCCAAGGATAATTCATTTTAACCATAGAACTATACATATCATACTTTTTTAGGACTTAACACGTTTGAACCACATCTACAGTGTCTACATTCCTGGAGGAGAATGTGTATATTTGTATATATTATGTCCTGCGAGGAGCGTCACGATCTAATATCTGCACGGTGTCCCGCTGCACTTGTGTACTTAGAGTCCAATGTCTGTGTATTCTGGGCCGTGCACGGCACCAAGGACATAGTAGAGTGAACTAACATACGTGTGTGTGTGTGTGTGTGTGTGTGTGTGTGTGTGTGCGCGCACGTGTGCGTGTCTGACACTGGAGCACAAACAGTTGATGATCCCCTACCCACCACACATGGAACCTGTAGCTTTCAGTGCTGTCTCAGCATATAGCATTGCAATATGACGCTGTCAATCACGCACACACGCACACACACACACACACACACACACACACACACACACACAGTCGAATAGACACACAAGCCATAAGCACACACAAACACACTCTGATGGCACACGTGTACAATTTGCCGGTTCCACCAACTGAGCTGTGCACCATAGGCCACTTACAGCTAATCGGCATACAGCAGGCATGTTACAGTAAAATACATAAACCACTGACTGCTATCAATGTGCTAATTTCACCTGATAGGCCGGGGACATTTTTTACATCTTGGAGAGAGACACAGAATGCCTCTGGCGTGGGCCCAGCAGTGTTCGTGACCGATGTGTTCGGAGCGCATGTGCAAGGGGGGCAGCCAATAAAAAATATTTGGTGGCCATCTGCCTCTGTGGCCTCCAACAGTTGGCTGTCAGGCTCATACCGCGGACACACTAGCCGGATAACCATTAGCCTGTATATGTATGCGCAGTGTGCCCTCCTATGTAGGGACTGTATTGCATGTTTGTGGTGGGATCTTGGCTGTGCTGATGACTTGTACAGCTGTTCACACGATGGAATGTTAGCAAAGCACTGGAGGCATTGCTTCGGGTCAAACAGTCTACTGATATTATGGCTACAACACAGGTCAAATTGGTGAATTTATTGTGCCGTTACATCTTTTATGCACATTTCATTAGCTTGTTTAGTGAACTGCCTTGCATATTTGAGTGTAAACATTCACAAATGAATGGACACAACCATTCCCTAGGAGGCATACCAGTTTTGTGAAGGACTGCTGTGTCCTCTACCTTTGCTTGACCGCCTGCCATCCCAAGTCTGCCAATTACTAGTTAACAGTAAGTACTTTATTCAACTACATAATCTGCAGAATTAATCTTTTTCTTATGAGGAAAACAGCGGCGAGCGAGGATTGGCGATACGAGCGGGCGATGACAGATGCGTTGTGGACACCGACACCGGCAGCGCCTACATCTAGCCCGCGCAGCAGACTGGCTTCACCTAATCCTGACATCGGGATTTAAAGGTTAGGGCTTGTGATTTCTACCTTATCCGAGGGGGGCCATCTTCCGAAGCTCAGGTGAGACTGGGGTGAAACACACGAGAAATAAAATACAACTTGTGTTGCATTTTGTATTCATGTTCAACAGGCCAGCTCTGTGCTGTGCACGGTGTCTGAAGTTACCTGCTTCGGTGAATTCTGTGTCTTCTAGCAGGGAGGGAATTTAAGGCTTTACCTTGTGTGTCTTACGGCTTTATGTTGTGTATGTAGGCTTTATCTTGTGACCAGGCAAAGCTATTGTGAGGTCTAGTGTTAGAGTTGTGAAGGTCATGGGTGACACCTGTTTCCTGTCTCAACCCCCCCAAAGTCAAGTTGAGCCGCTAACCCCCCCTCCCCTCCCCCAGACTCCTTCCTGGTAGGGTCCAGGACTGAGTATGAATTAATCAAAGCTGGGGAAACTAATTTCATGGGTCAAACAAAAGGTTTGTAGTTATTAAAGGAAATTACTTTGTTGTTTGAGTAGGCTAATTAGTATTATCAAATGTATTCTTAGTATTATCAAACTATTGAAAGACACTTAATCTGAAATATATTTAATTACATTTATTTTATTTTTCAACAGGTCACTATAAAAATATTTTTTAAAGTACCGTAATCCTACGTGTAAATATTGGAGAGAGTTTGCCCCCTTGTGGATCTTGATAATACTTGTGTGAACATCTCAGTATCCTTGCAGCTTTGAAACAAACCCAGACGGTGTACACAACTTTGCACCACCTATGAAACCCAAGTGTACACTAATGAATTTCTTTAAAATTGTAGATGATGTGTAATATCACATAACGCTTTGAATGGCCCTACACAATAATTGCAGTTATGTTACCATCAAGGCTGACATAGTTGTGAGGAGCACATGGAACACGCTTACCTGTTTGTGTTGTGCTGCAGTCTGACAGACAGCCATCTGCTTTCTGTTGTCATGGTCGGGGGTTTGGACCTTTTCCTCTTACCATATGGTCTTGTATAACGCTATGTGCATGCCACACACACACACACACACACACACACACACACACACACACACACAGACAGACACCCTAAAGGCAGGTTTATGTTAGCACCCCATCTCCCAGTTGATTTCTCTACAGTGCAGACGTGAAACAACACTGTAGGCCTCGTCTCGGACTATATGTGGAAGAGGACGTCTGATTCAGGCCACCTTCTCCCCCCCCCCCCCCCACCCCGACAGGCCGAACCACTTATATCTCAGAAGTCGAATAGCCCCTCTCGATCCTGCCCCTTATACTGCCAAGCGATTACATGCTTTCAGAGTGCATCCATATGTAATGCGTGCCAACCCGCAGAGTGGTTCAGCTCATTATTGCGGTGGCTTGCGGAGGCTGACATGTGCTAACCATTGCCAAACAAATGGGCAGACAAGGGCTCACTGAAACACTTTTGCCAGTGGCTTTCAAAAACCATACATATTCAACCTCAGTACGTGGTGATAATAGGCAGGATGCCTGACATTATTGATAAAGCCACCATACCTGTCTATACTATTTCTTATATGTGTGTATTACTGACCTGACATGCCAGAGGAATTGTTGTCACAAATCCATCTGCGGAGACAAACTGTGAATGGGAGGTACTTTCAAAAAAATACTTGGCAGTTGGTTGGATGAACCATCTGGTCGTTTTCGCTGTAAGCACACATAAACCACGCCCGCATAGCTAAACACTAAGCTGATTGGAACGTTCAGTTGCTACAGGGACACATTCAAAATGATTCTTCTCACGGCGAAATTAAACTGAAGCTTGCGAGATCAGAATGGCCTAGCGCGGGTAGTGTACTACGATGGCATTACTGTGTCAGCATTCTCAGCACTGTGTGTTTCGACCAGATGAGGCTTTCTGTGACTAATGTGACCTGTGTCTGCCCCCTTGTGGAATTAACCTGTTTGGTTAATAACATTTGGTTAATTTTATACTTATGTATTTGAAGGTATTACTCCTATTTAGTAATATGTGTAAGAACCTTTTAAATATTTACCATTTCATCACAGTTTTAAATTATTTGTCCTGTTCAACTAATGTTGGAGTTGTCATGGGAATGTTTGGTAGATGGACGATGACAGCTGTTGGGTCACAGTAAAATAGTCTAGCCAGTCTGGCAGCCTGTCCTCCTGGACAGATGGGGAGGTTGGCTTGGCGGTGATCGCATTTAGCATGGTCATGCGTCACCCTGGATGTTAGCTCTGGGCTAATAAGAGCACAAATCACTCCCTGTCTCTCCCTTCCTCTGACTTGTAAAAAATGACTAAATTATTAAGATCAGAGGTTTTGTGCTGTCTAAAACATTTATTTTAACATATAACGCTTCACATAGAAGATTATAGTATATAAACAAGCAACAGAAAAACAAATATCCCCCAAATTATCTTCTGACCCATAACCACTCTATTTGTCTATTTGTCTATTTGTTCAATGTCATTGTACATATCAATTTGTCAATGGACTTATTATACAGTATCCCTAGTTACTGTTTTTCCAGTAACTAGTAGTGTAACTAATTACTTTTTCTAAAACAGTAATGACATTACAATTACTATTCCAAGTAATGCTGCATTACTGCGTTACAAGAACGAGTTTTCTGGTCCTTGCAAACTTAGGGTAGGCTAATGGAACCAACCTGTCCAATCACCTGGTTTGAGAGGCTGCAATGTTTTCACTTTAGTTGATTGCTGAATGTTAATTATTGTTCCTATAAAATGAAAATGAGCTGGCTACGTAGGTTGTCATTTTTCAGAAGGTGCGAGGCAGACTAGTGATTGTGAAAGTAATATAGTAATGTAACTAGTAACATAACTAATTACTTTTAATACCCAGTAATGTAATATTATTACTTTTTGAAGGAGTAATAAGTAAATAGTAACTAATTACAACTTGAGTAACTTGCCTAACACTGCCCATTTGACACACCACAGTTACAATGCAGTGGCACTGCATTAAGAACTATGGTTTCGTTATGCTGTGCAAATACTGGTCAGCTGTTATTGGTTATCTATCATATTTGACCAAGCTGTTTCTGACCTCAGGGGGACCACAGTAGACAAGACGTTCGATGACTTCAACAGCCTGCAAAGTGCAATTTCATGTTCCACTGAATAACATCAGAATGTCAGTTCGGCATCGATCTAACTCAGTGTTCACTCAATTTCTTTTTCAGTATTTTATGTATCCTGCAGTTAGAGTAGAGGACACTTGATGTTCTTAGCAAAAAAAAAAAAGCTGGGTGTTTGTCAGGATTGCTTCAAAGGAAGGCGTCACTCTCTAAATTCGGCTCATTGGAGGAACTTATTGATTTGGCCGCCAAATACCTCGTTTGTATCTCATTTGGTGTAGTCTCGGATGACAGCACACTAGCATCTCCCCCTCCTCCCCCTTTGTGAGTGGCAGCCCATTTCAGACACAGAGACAGAGTATTAATCAGGTCTCTCTCCCTCTTCGTTGCCCACCCATCTCACCCCCTCTCAATTGGATTCTTCCACAGAATGGGCAGCTGCGACTAACTTTGGAAATGAGCCTTGAAAATGTAATTAATGAGTGTAATGGTTAGATAATTGCAAGGAACTTAAATATTGATCAGGCCAGCAAACTCCTCACTATTAAGAAATGTTACCTCATACTACTGTCAGGAAACATGCTGAGTGAGGTAATGCAATGTCTTGAGACCGTATTTGGCCTCATTTCGTTTCTCTGGAGCTTATTCAGATGCATAAAGTCTTTCTCAGACATGAGGACATTTCTGGGGAACTCTGACTGTATGCCATTCATGGGCATGTATATCTTATTGCCAGAGGTGTCATTATTATAAGCATAGAAAGAACACACAATTTCCAGCAAAGACATCAGTTGTCGGGATGAATTCTCCAAGAGGGATTGTTACATTTTACAATTTGTCTGCTATTAAACATTTAATGTGAAAGTAATGTGGTGCCATGGGTGGTCTATTAACCAAGTGAAATATATCTCCATCGTCTACATTGGGGATGCATAACAAGTGTCCAGGCAAGCATTGAAATGGCCTTATCCACCAAACGCAATCAATGAAATAAAATGCCCATGCAATTAATGTGTTAGAGCACACACACACACGCACACACACACGCACACACATACACACACACACACACACACAATACAGAAATTGAGTTATTGTGCGTTTATGCATTATTTTACCATTCAGGTCTTATAAGAATGGTATAAACTGTCTCTTGCAAAACTGAACAGAAATTTTGATTACAGTAAAGGGGAATGATGATGGCTTTTTGTGAAATAAGATTAAAGTTATTGATGCACCGCTAAACTGTACATATGTGTGTGTCTTCTCCTTCCTACCTGTACAGTGTGTCTAATGAGGCTACAAGCTGATGACTCGGTGAAAGATGAGTGACAGGTTTATTTTGGGATTCCCATACAGCAGCAAGCATGAAAAATGACTTGCCAGCCTGAATAATTAACCATGCTCAGAGCGCCACAGATCCACCTCACAGAGATCAATGGACAGCATTCAGATGCAGCGCGCCATGTGTTCATATAATCTAAAACAGCCCATGACACGCTTCACATTTTTCGCAAGAGGCTTCAAGAAGAAAAAGAAGAAGTGGTGATGGTCAAACGACGGGGTCATTACGTGACTTGGAGCTTTTTTTCCTTTCCGCTCGCCTCGAGGCGAGGCCTGTTATCTCTGAACCGTGGTTATCTGAGAAGACTCCTCCAGAGATGACAAACTGTCGCACACGCACTCAAAACATAATTCCCAGCTTGTCCAGCCATGGGCTAATGCCGAACGAATAAACTTTCAATCGCTGCTCAGTTAACATCACGCACCCCTTCTATTCTGTTCCTGTGTATTGAACATCAAATGATTTGCACGCCCCTTGCGGGACATTAGAGGGCTTCTTCTCTAAAAGGCCCTTGACCTTAACAGCTTTCTAGCAGCACCCAGAAATTATCCTTCTATGCCCGGATCCACTCCCGCGATGCAAATTTCATGTCACAACATCAAACGGCCTGTTGATCAAAGGTCAGCCCCCCTTTGTGTAGGTGTTTGATATCAAAATTTCTATTTCATCTCCAACTGTCAAGGGCCGTTATAGCTGAGATGGTGAAGGGTAGAGGGAGGGTTGAGGGAGAGAGAGAGAGAGAGAGAGAGAGAGAGCAGCAGAGAAGGGGAGAGCTAGGATGAGAGAGACGTGGTTTGAGTGTGCTCTCTGGAAGAGGTGACGCTCAGAGCGCACTGTGGGGTTGCTCGTTGCGTCCGCTGTGTGTTTGTTATTGTTGTGTTTGTTTGGCATGCTCTCATTCTCTTATGATGTAAATCCATGCACACTGATTTCTATAACTGTAGCATACGGTAATACTGTATTGTGCTGAATCATACAAGGAAATCCTTCATTTGAAAAAACATCTGTATAATAATCTGTTCCGAATAATCAGAAATTCTCCCCCTCTCTCTGATTGTCTTTCTGTTTCTAAGCGCATCTCTGACGAGCCTTACGAAGATTGCACAATTGCGGAGGAAACGGTAGAAGGAAGAATCAATGCATCATTCCGATTAATTAGGGCCATGATTTGCTGTGGCATCTCAGAAATAAACCAATCTGAATGCAAAATTAAGATTCAGAGGACAACAGAGGGGTTGGGAGCATTCAGATCTGTCCCATTGTGCATACAATTATGGTTAAGAAAGGAGCCATATCTCTCAAGGAGATGTGTGCGTGTGTGTGCGCACGTGCGTGCGCATGTGTGTGTATGGATGGGTGTTTGCGTGTGTGTTTGCCTATGTGTCTGTTTGCTTATGTATGAACGTACATTCCCATGAGGATAAAGTGTGTGTGTGTGTGTGTGTGTATGGCAGGTCATGCATCCACCAATATGTCCACGTAGCAAAGCAAACTGCTATTCCTCTCACAAACGTTTAATCACCAGCACACATGCAATGTCTAGCCTAGGCGGGCCACTATTTAAGATACGACCTTCCTTATATTACTTATTATTACTTGAGAAATGTAATCATATTTACATTTTGGGCAGCGGTGGAACTTTTCAAAATGCAGTGTTACTATTTCTGATGCTACCTCATCCCATGCAAATAGTGACTTTCCAATTCCACTGGTCAAAGGAACAAATCCCAGGGTTGCCATACAGTACTGGCAGTCAAAACTGTGGGTGTAATTATATGCATGAGAACTGTCAATCAATGGACCAAGGGCTTGTCAGTCAATGTGGTTCAAGGAGGAGGGTTTAGGGACCAATTGCACAAATTGTACTGTGCAGTCTGTATTTTATTTAGAGTTATTAATGTAGGATACTGAATGTAAAAGATGAAACACAGGCCCACATGTTTTTACCAGTTATTATGATGATGATGATGACGATGATGATGATTATTATTGATGTTGTTATTGTTATTGTATTACATGTACAGATAGATTTGTCGTCAAGAAAATATTTCCTATTAGAAAACTTTTCAAGTATATCTTAGATGCTATTCTGATTTGAGATGATAGATGGCAATGTTGCTCTTCCACAAAATCCCATTTAGCTGTGTGTGAGGGTCTTAGTATTTTCCCATAAAAATATTTAAGTACGGTTCATTGAGGACATTTCAAGCAAAAAAATATTGACTGCAATCCATAAATATTCACCAGCCATTAAAAAAACGGTATAGATTATTGTTTTATGACCATTTGATTTAGCTGCGACTACACTGAACAATAACCATTTCTCTCAAGTCATATTTAAATATATAATTGTATAAGTAAGCCTATATGCTATAGTTGTATTTTATCAGCTGTGAAATACTTACCTGTCAAAATAATATATGTAACATATGTATATATTTACCTAATGTAGAAATATAATGCATCTAAATATCTATTTTCTACTAAGTCCCTGCACTGCACTGTTCTGCATTATACTGAATTAGTTGTGTGTTACTGACTGCACTGGCATCTCAAATAGAAACTGAATGTGCATGAGGGTGATTGACTGTGTGGGGTTAATTATCCTCCCCCTGATATAATGCAGGGGTCTCTTCTCCTGGTTAATGAATAGGCTGTGTTTATGCCATGGTGCACTGCATTAAGTGTCTGACAAGCCGGGCTATCAGTGGAGAGACAGCAGGCAACCCAAAGTGTGTTTTGGCAAAAAATATATTAAAATGTAGGTACAGTAGGAGAGAGAGACAGACAGAGAGAGAGGGGGGGTGGGGGGGTGGGAGCATGAGATTTGCGTCAGAATAAGTGACACCTACAATTAGAGCGTGGCAAGGAAAGGGAGCAAGGTCAAAGGTCACAAGGACAGAAGAAAGTGAACCATAGAACCATAGAACCAGATGTTCTTCAAATCACTTCTCTCCAGCTAAATCCATGTCCCAAATATGTAGAGAGCTTTATCAAGGGGCGAAACAGTTAACCCCCCTCTCCCTACCACACACACACACACACACACTTGCACAGGCTGGGTATAGTGTCACTGTGACAAGCAATGTCCTGCTATGCCTTCGTGAGTTTTCATCCTGTCAGATGTTCCCACTAGATGGGACGTAGCATGAAACATCCCAGCCCTGGCATCACTGTGGTGAATGGAGTGAACAAAAACAAACGAAAACTGCTCCACTGCCTCAGAACTCTCCGTCCCTCTGTAACAGGCAGGATAAGGTATACGGCTGCGATTTGCTGTCAGGCCCTAACTGATGAGGTCGAACCAGGCCAGAGGTAATACACTCTGACATCTGCAGGGCTGCTGTGGCAGACTCTCTCTCTCTCTGAACTAAAACAAAAAAAACAGTGCTCCTCGATCTGTGCCCGGTCGCATCACCCCAGGTCAGTAACTTTGACTCGCTAAGCACCCTCATTAGTATTCCAGAAAGCTTTGTGGCAGACATCCAGCTTCTGTGCGGAAAACAAAGAACGGTGTGGGTGCCACTGTGCATTTGCTTTGCCCGGATTGCTGTGATGGCGTAGCACAGCCGGGGATAGAGAGAGAGAGAGAGAGAGAGAGAGAGAGAGAGAGAGAGTTATAGAATTGTCTCTGATGGTGACATAAAGAATAATATTGGTTTAATTTTGTATAACAACTTTCCTGTATGTTTTTTTTCGCATGTGCACAGCATGATGCGATGACATGAACAAATATATTACAGGACTATTACAGTGGACTTAATAACATGCACTGAACATAAATATCCACAATAATTTCTATACTGTAGTTGTTTCAGATGCACACATGCTTGAAAGACACTTAAAATGAACGAAACCCATATTCAAATTGATGCCCTTATGCACAGCCAAGCTTACACACAAGCCACAGCCACACAGTAGCAAGCCTGTCATTACAACATGAAGAATTTAGCCATTTCAGACAAACTGTCAACATGTCGGCAGCTTTTCATATAAATCATATCTTTGGAACTGAAGAACTGGATACGTTTTGTTCAGTGTGTATTTCATACAAATTACATTTACCAAAAGCAATCAGAATCTTAATTTATTGATCTAGACACATCTTCCAAAAATTTGTCAGATATAATCAGGAATCAAATCTGCAGCATGCAGAGTAGACCAATGAGTTTCCATCCCAGCCAGTTATGTTACAGTATGACCAATTATGTCATCGGATGATTTCATTGATTAGGCACATTGCTGCAACACGGGGCTGAGCTAATCAGAGAACTAGCTGTGGCTGCAAGTACAGCATACAGCACTTATATCCTTTACTTATATCCTTTACTGCACACTTTAATGTGCTCAATACAAATCAACAACTGAGTTTAACTCAGCGGTGCTAATAAGGTAAATACAGGTCGTGATCTAAGAGAATGCATTCAAATTAAAATGTAATCAGACTCAGGTTGAATCTGACTTAATTCGAGGAAATAAAACATTGGCAGTTAAAGGTAGTGTCAGTGATGGTCTGCTAGCTGCCCGTTCTGGGTGCGTGTGCACGCTGAAGAAAACAAACCAGTTTCTACACAGCTCTGTGAATGGGAACACAATAATGGTGCAGACCGTACCACCCAACACTATCCTATAGCCTTGGTAATGCATTTCCGATGCGGGGGTGAAGGTTCTGAAGGAGCACCCTATATGACACTGAAGGAAAAGGTGATTTTGTTTCGACTGAATTCATGTCAACAATCATTCCCCAGAATGATTGACTCACCACAAAGGAGCTTTGGATCTACAAAGACACCCAAAAAATATATTGCGGCATATCCAGTTTATACAGTATATTTCATGAACACACAGATCTGTGGTTAAACAACTGTGCGCTTGCAGGTCATTATACTATTGTACCATCTCCACTAATTCAGTGAATTGGCCCCTGGTGGTCAGAGGGATTAGCAGAGATAAGTGCTAGTCCGCACGCCAGCCTTTCTGGATCGGAGGTCCCCCATTCATCACCTAGTGAGTCTGGTGAATAATACATGTGCTTGTCCGGCCCGAGCACAGTAAACCAAGGGCACTTGTAGTGAAAAAGTATCGCCCTTGTCCAGCCAGTTAGGTCTCCCTCAGGCTGAGGGCGACAGGTCTATTTGGAACAGCCTTGTTTGACCTCTCCCTGTGTCTTCCCTTGAAGCAATGCATTCAGCAGATCAATCACTTCATAATACACACTCCACCCTGGTCAATCTTTCTTATGCAAACATGTGACACACACACATACACACATGTGCACACATATAGTACACGTACACACACACACGCGTGCACGCACGCATGTGCACGCATGCACACAAATACACATTCTCACGGTTGCTTTCACTCTCTCCCATACACATACACATACCACAGACATACGCATGCAAAAAGACAATCTCTATCCCACTGTAATTATTTAGCCAGTGCACACTCAAGGGACACCCCTCTGTTTTAACCTGGCCTGCATCACACTGGAATGGCGATGATTGTCTTACAGTCAGCCAAACGTTCTCATGAATCCGGTAATGTTCCAGCAGGTGTCTGCTGGTAACATCGCACCCAACCGAGGGATTTTTCCACCTGGGCTGACTTTGACATACGGTATGAGCAGGTGTGGGGTGGCGTGCCTGGTGCTCTTTCAAATAGGAAAGGGGGGAAATTGAGGAGCAAAACCCTTTAGGTAAAAAACAGAAAAGAAAAAAAAGGCACAGGGGTGAGGAATGGATGAGGAACGTGATAGCGTGGCCGCCATGAGGGATCAGCTCCCATATTGTGTAGAAAACTGTCCCATAGACTGCGGTGGGCGACCACAGGCGAGATGATTAAGTGCTAAAGTTGCATTTTCTCCGCGGCGCGGGCAGCCTAGGGCCAGGGAGGCTGCATGATTGCCTCGGTGTGCTACATTACATTGACATGATGGAGAATACTCTCCTGGGGCCTGGAATAATGTAAAGGGAAAGAGAGAGAAGAAGAAGAAAAAATAAAAGCAGATCCCAGCGTTTTCTGCCAGGACCTCCGGATTCGCTGCGTGCAATCGTACCGGCTAGCTCGCGCGCCACCACCTCTCAATATTGATGACAGGCGGATTTTTCACACATGGGCGTGCAGCAGCACACAACGGGGGAGGCCCTTAATCCAATTCCGTTTTTAAAGCCCCAGACCCCGCAGCTGGGTGTCTCCAGCCTCCCAGGATTCGCTCCGGAACCATCGGCCTGTAACGAAGACCATCGGACGACGCTGCTTTGAAAGGAGATTGAGAAAAAGAGGCTAAAGCTTAGTCAAATCAGACATAATGCACTGTTGTTTTTTTCTTTTTTTTCTTTCCCTTTGCTAATTAGTGAGCGGCTAAAAAAAGACAGATTTTATAAAACCAAATCCATCAGCCGGACAAGTGGAACAAATTAGTCGACCTCACAGAGAGAGGCAGAACAGCCTTATTTGTTTGCTTTTACAACTTGAAGGGCAAACGATGCTCGGTCACCGTAAAAGTGTCCCCAAAGTTACAGCCAATGTGAACCTTATTGCCTATAACCACGTCTCCGGGCCTTTTGACAGCCTGCTCCAAACACAAGTGTTCTTGCTTTAGTTGCGTGTTATCAACCCAGTCACAGTTTAAACATAAAAAGAATGGACTTTATTTTTCTGTGGGAAAAATCCCTGGTGAATTAGGGTTTGCTTTTCATTATGAAAAAGATGAATAGTTATTATCACTGCAGGAAAAAAACATCCACCATGACTGTAACAGATTAGATCATATTTGGGAAATATCTTGCACACACTGACAGCATTTGTAAGATAATTTCTTTACTCAAAAAATCTCACTTGAGATATTCTTGACGTCCTGACTCCTGGGTGTGTGTATTGTTTCATTGTAAAGATACTATTTTTTACTTTATTTACATAACTTACAACAACAAAAATGTATTGTATGCCAGCTAAGTAAGCATTATCAATAGCCAGAAAGGCTTACTTTGAGGCAAATTGGTAACAAAAGGCCCATAATAAACCATGAGATGCTTTCAAAATGGTCATTTGTCATTAGCAAACATTCTTGCTAGCAATTTGGGTGGGTCTGGTGTGATTTTACAGAACGTCTTGTTCACAGAGCATCTGCTTGTGTGTAAGGATGATGATCCTTCTCTTCGTGCAGGACCTCCATATGTTTATTTACAGCAGCTTCCAATGGCAATCACATTTGTCTCCTCCTGGGCAACTGAGGGCATAAATGGCTCCTCTCAACATCTGTGCGCCTTCATCCCCAGAGGCATATAATAAGCCATTACCTCCATCTCTGACAAAAACACACATTTAAGATACAATTACGCCCCCTGCGTTCTCGCTCTGATGCACTCCATCTCATATTGTCTTTTATTTATTTATTCTGCAATTCAATTGTGTCCAACTTAAAGCAGCTTTATTCGCTTCCCCCCCCCCCCCCCCCAACTTGCTTTTAGTCAGAATAAGAACATTCATTGTGAATGCAAACCTTTATTTAATATGTTTTATTAGCATACACATGTAAATGCATGCGCGCGGGAGCACACACACACTATAAAGTATCTCAATATAGCTCATAAAAATATATATACAGTACTGTGGGCTATTACATTTAAGCAACACAACACAGGCATTTACCCTATTTGATCCCTGTGATACACAGAAATTGTATTAAAAAGGGCGCTGTTCTTTTCACATTAACTATCTGCTCGCATTTCCCCTTATTGCTGCCATTACACATCTAGCAGTTTTTTTTTTTTTGTTGGATAAAACAGTCGATTTTGAATAAGCACCAGAACTCGATCAAGTTTTATGGTGCAAACTATTTCAGCAGGTGCTAGAAAAATCAGGTGATCAATTTTAATGCTTCAAAAAGGGACATCTGTCGAGGGGTAAACAGAATTCAGAGCTATCATCATATAATAGGGACCTCAGGAAGCCCTTTCCTCTCATTCTACAGAAGCAAGGCCCAATTTCACAGGCTGCACAAAGGCTGAACGGGAAGAAATTGGAAAAAAAATGTGAAATCGATTGCTTAGATTGCAATTGTACTTTTATTTGGCTGCCTTTCTGTCATTTTACAGTGTTACGCAGTGTAAGAGTGTATTGCCAGGCTGCATGGTGCTGATAAGGCACCGGGAACCTTTAGAACTGAAACAATCTCACTCTGTCTGTATAAAGGACATGCTGCTAAATATAAATCAGGTAGGAAAGATACACTTCTCAAGCAAAAGATTGAGTTTTACTAGGTGTATTATTAATAGCAAAGATTTTGGTACAATGTAAAAATTGTGTATTGCCATAGTTTTATTATACAGCGACATCTTCAAACAAGCCAAAGTTGGTTCTGTTTTAAGAGACAAGATGCCAGCTTTATGATGACCAGAATGAAATGTATTATTAATGTATATCTTGTGTATACTTTATTTTAGTGCTTAGCATTTCATATGGCATATAAAAGCATGTGAAGGAATAAACCAAAATGTGAATGCATATTGAAGGGAAAATATGCTTGATAAACAGTAACGTCTTTCAGCAGGCTCATGTAATTATTCAAGTAAACAATACTGTTATATTAATTTCTAACATACATACAGTACATGCATAATTTAGAGCAATGAAGATTGCATGACAGCATACATGGGAATTATACTTTAATCACATGACTCAGTAAATAGCCATTGGTATTTTCCTTGGCAGCATTCATTTGGAGGTGTGTCACATGCTTTGAATATCAAATTGCACACAATAAGTTTAATAATCAAATAATATATTCAGATTTCTAAGCACATACAGAAATGTATAGTTTTAAGTATATAATTGTATTAATTGTATAATGTATGCACTGTACTGTATGTATTGAAAAATCCTACCTCGCTACTAGTAGGCTACATTTACTTTGACTAAATAAAGTAACTTTATTAGCCTATGGCAGTCTGGCACTAAAGAAACATTAACAAAAGGCAAATATTGAGTGTATTTTAATCACAAATGTCAATGCTAACTGCCGTAATATTCATAAACACTACCAACAGAAACTATAATATATATCTTATTAATATTCTCAAACATGTAGGCTAATTGAATTGATATGTTTCATTCAAATGTCTTTGTGTGGTTCATATAAGCCTTGCCATTTAAGTTTATAGGTGCACAAAGGCCTTGAACGTTATATAATGTGTGTAATCAACCATAGCTCTACACACTACAGATGTGATATTTGCATAGAGTATCCCACAGGCCAAAATGATTCAGCAATCAGCACCATTAGTGGGCTAACAGAAAATATCACAGATGTATGTTAATTCCCCCTTATTTTAAACAACGAAAGGACTGAGTTTGTGAAAGAAGAGTATAGCACATTTTAAAGAGTAACCCTATTGCTCTAATGTATGCTGCTGCAAAGCACACAGACTACCGCTACTCTGTTGTGTGTGCACATTTTATCTCCCGATTTGAATTGGCCTACACTCTTGTTTATTATGGCTACCAGCACATGAACGTAGCCTAATAGTAATTCGCCGACTTACAGTATTACCCATATGTCAAGGGGAATCTCATTGGTTGTATTTGGTTTCGACTTCGAGTATTCATTGGCTATTGCTTGTTTCCGGGGCTCTCTACGTTAACTGACGCTTCTCGGACTGCCCTGAAACGCAGACTGGGGAGAATGGCTGCCAGTGGAGGTTAGCAAATCTTCGTTGTTTTTGTATAATAATCAGGCTAAAATAACGCATACTAAAGTTGTCATTTGTATGTTCACCTGTATATGGACACCAGTCTTACAATCTGACGAAGAAAAAGATTGATGACTTTGAGCGTTCTTGATCAAATAAGTCAAAATGTTAACGACTCCACTCAAAAGACTGGTGTATAGTTTGCTTCACTAGGTAGCTAATGCTAGCTGACTTGCTAACTTTAGCTATCTTGTTAGCCACCCAGCTACAGCTGATTGTGTAAACACTTGTTCACAGTGCCGATAAATATTTAATATCTTTGCTGTCATAGATTATTGGGTAGCAGAAACTCTTGTTTAGTTTCTTATGAAAACCATAAGACTTAAAATGTAAGTCTTTAGTCGTTTACATTTGTTTTCTTTCTTTCTCTTTTTCTTTAATTTTCTTACATTGTCCAACATTGTAATACTAACGAGTTTGCTAATGTTAGGCTTGCAGCTAACTGCTCAGTCTAAGTCATTTAGCGCATGGTAACCCTTATGTTTATTTCTTTCAAGCATATTCAATCTTGTTTTGTGATTATTACGTGGTTTTAGCAAGCCTTTCTAATATAACTTCACGAAGTTGTCTTGGTAATTTACAGCTATGCATTCGCCGGTTAAGGACAATTTCTAGTGTTAGTTAGCTAGCTGCCACCTGGTGAGACGTTAGCCAAGTTCTTTATTCACTCTGCTCCTGTCTTTGTTCTGACAACTATCGCTAGTTGGCATTTAACACTTTCGCGTCTATTGTGGAGTTCGTGTTCATTATATTGTATTGATCACACACATTATACGACTGTTTAATTTAATAAATGTTTAATAGCAATTTCGACCACGCCAGTCTATTTTTGTCTCTTGCAAGTGCACATGTGCTACACAATTTGTGAGCTTATACGGTGCGTTTATACCAGTGTGTTTGGTTTGTTTCAACTGACATTAATCTACATTGTATAGCATCAATAAGGTCTGCCAACGTTAATGGCCTAATGATATTTGTTAACCTATACTATTTTGTTTTAGTCTATATATAAGTAGTCCCGTTCTGTTTGTGTCCAAATAGACAACATGCAGTTTACAGTAAGACTATTTGCCTGTTTTCTGTCAATTAGTATTGAGAAATTTTTATTTTCTTCAAAACTTTGATTGTACTGTGATTTGTTGTTTGTGTGTGATGCCTCTATTCTCACTCTCTGTATATTTGCTTCAGACGTAGGAAAGCTGTTACAAGTACAGAATGGGACACCTCCAACACCCAACTATAATGGGGTAGATGTTGTTCATGCCTGCAACATCCTTCAGCAGCTTAAAGCCTTATACGACGAAGCACAGCTCACAGACATTGTTGTAGAAGTGGACCATGGCAAGACTTTTCCCTGTCACCGAAATGTTCTTGCTGCCATCAGCCCATATTTTAGGTATGACATGTTTGACATTACAGATTTCCTGTCATAGCTTGATCCTGTTTTAAAGTTTCATTAAAGGGTGTAATATCAGAAGGTCCCAACGCCACACTTCATACGCTGGGACTCAATTTACAGCTCTGGATGGTTCATATTGTCAAGTCTAGTTTATTTAGATAGCCCTTAATCACATTACAGTTTTATAGGGCTGAACAGGCCCACATTTCACATGGAAACAAATGACACCCCATTCACCTGCTCCTCGTCATGACTTTCAGAAGCCAATTAGCTTTACTTAAGCCAAAAGTATTTTAATAATCTTAAATAAACACCAGCATTGTCTGATTTACTCACTTTGTGTTTGTGTGTTAATTTCTGTGGTCACAGTACTGACTTTAATGGTATATTGTTATATGATACGATGCATATATTTTACCAACTTCTACTGCCAGGTCCATGTTTACCAGCGGCCTTACAGAAAGCAGCCAGCGTGAGGTCAGGATTGTAGGGGTGGAATCTGAATCCATGCACCTGGTCTTAGACTATGCTTACACGTCAAGGGTCACGCTGTCTGAGTCCAACGTCCAGGCCCTGTTCACTGCAGCCAGCATCTTCCAGATCCCTGCCCTACAGGACCAGTGTGCCCAGTTTATGATCAGCCGCCTCGACCCCCAGAACTGCATCGGCGTCTACATGTTTGCAGACGCCTACGGCCACCAGGAGTTGAGGGAACGCTCCCAAGACTACATCCGCAAAAAGGTTGGTTTAATTATACTAAATTACTATTGCTAAATAATTGGACGGAACTGTCATGCGACAGACACGTCAATGCTGGTGTTAAAGGCAGAGTTATCTATTCTCGAGAACTTGCTAACTTGCTAACTTCAAGTTCAAATCAATACAATATCCCTCCAAAGCGCAGTGTGAAAAAAAACAGGAAAACTGTCATAGCAATTCAATGTGTGGCGCCTCTGCAAAAAATAACAAACCACTTATGTAAACTTGCTCAGGGACTGCAGATGGAAATTAGCCAAATCTGGTAATGAGCATCTTTCCCTCTCTTTTGAGGTTAATACATTTTGTACATGGTCCTGTTTACAAATAAATTGAGTTAAAAACACAAAACATGAATATTGCGTATATGGACGCTCAACTCCTCCCTGTTTTGTAACCTGCTGTTAAGGAAACATTCTACCATCCTGAACGCAAGGCAGGTTTTAGCATTTATTCGGTCGGTAGTCATGATCGTCGTCTACAACAGGTTTTCTTTTATAGTCATAACATTTTCAACACATCTCTCCTGTGCTTTTCTATCTGCTTTTTCTTTCTTTTTTTTTTCACGACAGTTCCTGTGCGTCTCGCGGGAGCAAGAGTTTCTCCAGATGACGAAAGAGCAGCTGGTCAGCATTCTGAACAACGATGACCTGAACGTGGAGAAGGAGGAGCACGTGTACGAGAGCATCGTGCGCTGGCTGGAGCATGACCGGCCCGGCCGCGAGGCCCATTTAGTGGAGGTGTTCTCCCTCTGCATCCGTCTGCCGTTGCTGGACGAAGCCTTTCTCAGTCACATACCGCCCCACTTCGCACGTGCCCTCTCATTGACCAAGGACCCCGCTGAGGCAAAGGCCCGTTTCAACGGCGCCAATGGTTGCCCCCAGCGCCTGGGCATGACCGCTTCTGAGATGGTCATCTGCTTCGATGCCGCACACAAACACTCAGGAAAGAAGCAGACCGTGCCTTGTCTGGACACAGCTACTGGCAGGGTGTTCAAGCTCTGCAAGCCCCCTAATGACCTTCGTGAAGTGGGTATTCTGGTATCCTCAGAGAACGATATCTTTATCGCTGGGGGATACCGGCCAAGTAACAGTGAGGTGTCTATTGATCATAGGGCAGAAAGCGACTTTTGGCAGTACGAGCATGCCGGAAACCGTTGGCTTCAACGAGCACCTCTCTTGCGGGCTAGGATTGGCTGCAGGTTGGTTCACTGCAATGGCAAGCTTTATGCACTAGGGGGCCGAGTATATGAGGGTGATGGAAGAAATGCATTAAAATCTGTAGAGTGCTATGATGCCAGAGACAACTGTTGGACAGCAGTGAGTCCCATGCCAGTGGCAATGGAGTTTCACAGTGCTGTGGAGTACCGAGACCGCATCTATGTTCTCCAAGGTGAGTCCAGGCTAATTCCGAGTTCACACTACACGACTTTCAAGCCGTCAGATCGATGTGCAGCACACACTACATGAATGTCTCTCTTGTAATCAGGTGTCTTGACGTCGTGTGATTCACTCTACATTACTGATTGGCAGCAGGGTATCACACACAAGCTATAGAATAGGCATATCGTACAAACAGAACTTAACGTAGGCCTATTCCTCTGCGTAGCGTTCGAGCCTTGTACATTTCCGGTACATTTCTCAACATATTCTTTAAATCATATTTCCCGCCACTGATGTGGTGAGAGTTAGTAAAAGCCATTAATAATGTGAAATGATGAGTCTGCAAGAGATGCGCGTTTCTTCAAGCAGTTTAAATGATTATAAAGGCTATTACTCTTGTTACCCTTGTGTTCATCACGCCGTATGAGATTACCAGTCACAACACCATTCACACTACAGGATTTGGACTCCCCGACAGGTCCACATATTTAACCTTTAACCATATTAAAAACTTGTCGGGAGTGGAAAAATTGGCTAAAGTTGTGTTGCGTGTGTGTGACCTAGGCATGAGTAAGAACTTAGCCGCTGAATATGATCTTGATGATTGATTTAAAACCATCGCATAGTTTTGTTAGCCACTGTTGAGAGAGAAAAATATCCCAAGTTACACCGATTTCTTACCAACAGGTGAATTCTTCTTCTGCTTTGATCCGCGTAAGGACTATTGGGGTCACCTTGCCTCAATGAGTGTCCCTCGGAGCCAAGGGTTGGCTGCCTTACACAAGAACCGCATCTACTACATTGCTGGTATCTGCAGGAACCACCAGCGCACCTTCACGGTCGAGGTGTATGACATTGAACAGAACACGTGGTTCCGCAAAAGAGACCTGCCCTTCGACCAAGCCACAAGCCCCTATATCAAGGCCATGCTCCTGCAGGGCAAGCTGCACCTGTTTGTACGAGCCACGCAGGTCATGGTGGAGGAACATGTGTTTCGCACCAGCCGCAAGAACTCTCTTTACCAGTACGATGATGAGGCCGATTTATGGACCAAAGTCTATGAGACGCCCGATCGCCTGTGGGATCTCGGCCGCCACTTTGAGTGTGTTGTGGCAAAACTTTACCCTCAGTGTCTACAGAAAGTGCTTTGAGGTGTCGTTGGTGACACATTGTGAACCCAATTGTTAAGGCAGATGCAGCTGCCTTCGTTTGTGCCTGGTGCTGCCTTGTCTTTGCACCGCAAGGTGTGTTGTCGATTTAGTCTTAAGTCGTTTGAACTTTGGTTTAACGTGATCAAGTTGGGGTGCTTTTAAAGATTGCAGTATTCTTTACTTTTTGTTTCTTTTCAGTTGGCACCATCTACACACGCTGATGCTTGTTTTACGGAACCGTACAATGAATCATAAGTGCAATTATCATCTTGTTTGCTTGTTTTTGAGCCATGTTTCCCATTTTTACTTTAAAGCATATATAGGTTAGCATTTTTTACAAATGATACGCATGTGATTGAGGGATTTGCTAAGATAATTGTTCCTCCAGGTATGGATGCTATGTTTCAGCTTCAAGTAAAAATGTGTAGATGTATAAATAACTATATATTGATACGGGTTATTAAGATGAGCACTGTAGCTCATTTACTAGGTTGCTAGCTCAGATTGAGGTTTGTGTGTATTACTTTCTTTATTTCTTTAATTATGCTCAACTCTATTTTACATCTTATTATGTGGACAAGTTTTAATTTGACGTGCTTGTGATTTAGAGTTAGTATTATTGATGCTTGTATGACTTTTTACAACATCCCTCTTCCTTCTCAAAAGCATCAGTGTGTCAGTCACCGTGCGACTTCCAAGCAGCTTATAAGTTGGAGTTTCATTTCATTCTAATTGCATTGGGTCATATTCATTCTCCACATTGGAGAACTAGAGATATAGTCAAATGTGTGGCAGTCATGTGAGAACAGGTTTACCTCAGTAGCAACTACAGAGATGTGGTAAGGGATGAGTTTTCTGTTAAATGTTTTTGCTTATTTCAAACGTGGGCTCTGAAGAGGTGGTGTTCTGTCTGACACCTGAATTACTTTATTTAGAAGAGGGTTAAAAAAGCCTTTCTCTAATATGCCAAAAAAGCTTTGGGCTTTTGATTGATCTGGACATATGAGGTGGGGGGGAGAGTGTGTGTGTTCTGGTAGCAATAACTTGCAGAACTGTGATTAGACAATTCTAGGTTGATTTACCTTAGTGGAAGTGCATTCATTTAGTCCTTTATTTTGGGTTCTTGTCTCTATGTTCATCGTGTTGGTCCTAACAACTGCTGTTTTTCTGTCATATGGTTGTAGACTGAAGTTTTTTAGCCTTGAGGTTAGTGTGCCTATGGGTAGATATTGGCGGCATTAGAATCGAGCGCTGTTATTCTTGATCCAGAAGAATATCTTCTATCTTAAGACATACTCGATATTGCACCTTTACTTTCCAGTTGTCACCAACCGAAAACTTTAGGAAGCACCCTCCCTGAACATGCTAAGTTTAAAGGAGCAAGCGTGGGACAACTTGGGTGCCGAATCGTCCTAACATCCTATTCACACACCATCACACTGAGCGCACAGACTGGTGGCACTGCTCTTTTTTTAATTTGACAATCTTGTATAAAAGTGATACAACCGCGGTGTGACGTTCAATCGTACAGTTGCAACATTGTCACAGATGTCAACATTGTTCTCGTCCCGACTTTGAACTAGACACCCTGTTGCTCTGTCCCATCGTCGAAGAGGTTTTTACCTGACGGTAATTATAGGCGAGTCGCACGATGAACTTCTCCAAGAGAAGAGCACCCAATAGGCTGAATGCACTTGGCCTTGCCAGAAGAATACCCTCACACCACACAGCCTCTGCAGGCAGGCTAATGGGGATAGTGGGAAAAGGTTGTGTGTGTGTGTGTGTGTGTGTGTGTGTGTGTGTGTGTGTGTGTGTGTGGGGGTGGGGGGGGTGGGGGGGGGGGGGGGGACAACAAACGGCTATTTGGGACCC